>JAUCMT010000677.1:0-11280 GCA_032357475.1 Enteromius thamalakanensis | reverse complement strand
GTGTAACACTGTCTCAGTGTTAATCTGACACTCTTCAGTGTTACTTTTAAGGCTCTTGAGTGTGGACTCAAATAAACTCCGGGGAGAGTTAATTTAACACTGGGCTTTTTGCTGTGTGCAATTTATCACCAGGCCTCTAGAAGCTGGCTGCAAAAAGGAGTCAATCTCATAGACTCCCCATGTAAAAAATACCCAACTTAAGAGAAGAAAAAAAAACATGTTTACAGCCTGGTTCAGAAAATTATTTTGGTCTTTATAGCTACATTTTCCCTTCCTGGCAACTCTGAGTTGGGTGAATTGTTTATATAACTCATCCTTTTAAATTATATTAAGTCTTAAAATTCTTCATAATTAAGGGTTCGACATCTTGAGTGATAGATGGACTGCTGCTGCCCACCCACACCGTCTAAATAGGTGGGCGTGGTTTTATCAACCGGTCGGCTCTGCCTACTTTGAGCTTCAAAAATGCTCTTCAGAAACCTACGGGTAATGTCATGGACAGTATGTGTAAACGAGCACTTTTTAATCCAAATAAGTAAGTACATATTTTTATAGTCTTTGAAATATGGTTAAACTTCACTGCTAAATATATGGCAAGCATTTATTACAAGATCAAAAATGCTTATCACATTGGAACTTGTATAACATAAATATATTCATTATTATACATTTGAAGTCAAACATATATAACACCCTTAAATGCAATATGCAATAACACACTTTATCAAATGCTTAGTCAACTAAATAAGTGTCCTTTTTAAGCATGATAAATAAAATTTGACACATTTAACAAAGTGCACTTTTTGTTAAGAATTGGTCATGAATAATATTTTCACAAGGGTATATGATGCTGAAAATGCTCTAACCTCAATAGAGAAGCTGTACGTATCCGATTCGTCCATTTTAGCAGCTTGGAGAAGAAAGTAAAAGCCATAGATGCTGATGGTTTGAGTGCAGCACTCTTGTTCCTGTACGGTGACACAAGAAAAAATAACACACAAAATACTGCCTTACAAGAAAGTAAAAGAAAAAGCATGGAATTTGTCATATTGTAACGACAGTAATTGCAAATGACAGAATAGCTGAAAGCTTCAGGAATGGCCATAATGCATCAGTGTAGAAGTGTACCGCACCCTATCAAGCATCATTCCAAAACGTATAGCTTGTTTGGAGAAGTCAGTCAATACCATGTCACCCCCGCTGTAAAGCTATGGAAAAAACACATAGATAAGACTTCCATCTAATGAATCAGTTTTCACTTGGAGCCAAAAAATCAATACAACTTATATTAAAGCAAGCAGCTTGTGAATTATGTATGGCGGTGCATCTTGAGTGACTGGTGGGTTGAATAAGGTGTGTTTTTTGGGCTCTACACACACTCACAGTGTGGTAATGATTGGACAGGATGTTCAGCAGCCAGGATTCAGGAAGGACTCTGATGTTTTGGAGCTCCTGCAGATGCTGCCCTGAGACATGAACACACATAAACAACACAACTCAAATGTAGTGTTTGGTAGAAAACTAAAAGCAGTAACGCTTCTAACATAGGCAAGAAAACTTCTGTTATTTCCAAAACAGTGTAGCTTTTCCAGTGATAAGCTACTTCTCCCAACAAATCAAGCGTGTGGTTGAAGGAATAGTTCACCCAAATATAAAACTTTGCTGAAACTGTCACTCTGAAGCTACAAGATTTTGATTTTCATCTAAAAAGATTTGGCGGAGTTCATCATTACATCACATGCTCAACAATGAGAATACAGTAAACGGGTTCCATCAGAATGAGAGTCCAAACAGCTAATAAACACACTATAAATAACAAGTAGTTGCCACAACTCAAGTCAATCTATTAATGTTTGAGGTTCAGTTAAATAGCTGCATATTTGTAAGAAAAAAATGTAACTTTAAACCCTTCTTGCCAAAATCCATTATAATGTTTCCTCCTTTGAAAAAGTCCATCCACTGTTGTCCTCTCAAAATCCACCAATATTCTTGTTTAGAAAGCTACGTTTTAGAGTTTTGTCACTTATAAATGGTACTTCGCGTTTGCATATTTCTCTAAGATATGATTACTTAATATTGTTTCACTGGAGAAGCCATAGAAACACATAGAAGAACATCTTAATTATATATCTGTTTATAACAAACACACAGCTGTTCGCTTCAATGGAGTCTTGCTATTATTAGTGGATTATTGTGATGCTTTTATCAGCTGTTTGTACTCACTCTGATTGCACCAATTCACCCCAGAGTGGGGTGGGTGTGCAAGTTATGTAATGCTAACTCCATTTAGATAGCTTAAGAGTAAGTGAATATTCAGCTCATTTTGATTTTTGGACAAACGTTTAATTAACATTAGCTTTTATTTAACAATTTCATTAACTGTGTTTTGAAAGAGTTTTTATATGATGCTGCAACATACCCCAAATTATGAAGTATCATTCATCACTGTATCTGGTGCAGGATGAGTTGGGTTCATAGTAAAAGGTTACGATTTTGATCAGCTCTATAACTCTCATAACTCATAATTCCACCATCTTTGTCCTGTCATTTTTACAACTCTTGACACTTACATGGACACTACAACATTTTTTTTTGTCCATGCAAACAAAGTATTTTTTGTAAATTATTCTTTTAAGACCTAAAAAATAGCCCACATCAGTAGTATGAGCGTGTCTGTGAAGTATTTCAGAATAGTTGATAGAGTTGTCATGTCTGTTTGGTGGGCGTTGGAGGTCCAGTGAATGAGGTTCTGACTGTGGCGATGACGTGATCTTGTAGCTGGGACGTACTGTTTGTATGGACACGCTCTCGTGGAGATATACACATGCATTGTGCCAAACTGTCTGTTTTCAGTTAAGCTTACAATGAGGAATAACAGTATTCAGAGACTTGGGACAAAGATGCATGCTTGGTTTTAAAGACTAATGTTGTAGACAATGTTAGTTTGTGATGTACTGTAGTGAGCATCTATCATGAAGCAACCAAAACTTACATTCGGTAATGCCATGCATACGAAGAGCTTGAAAGATGGTGATGTATTTTTGACCCTGAGGCTGTTCCAAGAAAACAGCCGTTTCCCTGAAACTGACAGACAAATGATGGAGGGATGTCATTAAAACAGCATATGTGCATGAAACTAGCTAAGCAGCATCAAGGTCATTTCAAAGAGAATGAATAGTGTACTGAATTATGGTAATGTCCTCTATAAATGGTGTTTTTATGGTATGGAATCATACCAATGGATCGCTTGCATTGTGCTTTGCTGAAAAAGGAGGATACGTACTTGGAGAAGAATTTGATGATTTTGCTGTGGGGTGGTAGGGTCTGTCTGAGAGGGTGGAACTGCAGGTACAGCCAGCACAGCACTGTTCTCAAGACCTCATACTCATTAGATGTGAACAATCTAGACACAGAAACCTTATTATTTTACACCTGCTGATTTACACCATCTGCTCATTTTTGATGGGTTTTAAGAGTCCTTATGCATGAAGAAGGTGACTTGAAGTACAGAAAAGTACTTAAAAAAAGTGTTTTTAAGAATCTCCAGGGCACATCAAAACTAAATTTTGCACAAAGGAAAAAAAGGCCAATTTTAATACAATTAAGCGTTGAGATGGCAAAATTGTAATTCACCAATTATAATAAAGAATAATCAAGTCAAGTCACTTGTATGTATACAGCGCTTTTAACAATACAGATTGTAGCAAAGAACTGAACATTATTAAGTAGGAGAACAGAGTGATGGTAATGTATAATGACGAGAATTAAACTTTATTTATCAAATGCAGAGACGGTCTAGAAATCAGGTGTCTATAATAATATTAATATATTAAATTGATAAATACATTAAGAACACTATGGATGTATGCATCACAGTATAATTTGGTGTAATGTATTTTATGTGATGTCAACTAGACTATACTGCATTAATGAGACTAAATGTGAAATAGCATCAAGTATATAACATTTATTATGTAATATGACACATGTGTATGTGTATATATGTGTTTGTTTGAGTGTGTGTTTATGTGTGAGAGAGACAAATTTTATTTAATAAAAAAAAAAAAAACTATTTTAAAACCATTAAGTGTTTTGTTTTGCATTATGACATAATGAATTTCCCCAATATAACATAGATAGATAGATAGATAGATAGATAGTGTGATTGGTTCAATGTACTTATTTTATGCTGATGCAAATGAAGAAATGAACTAAATGATGTAAATGAAGAAAACATTTGCTGACTATATTACAGTAATGAGAATCTAATGAAAATTACCATTGAGAATAAAGGGAATTGCAAACAAACTCAAAAGTAAAACATCCTGATGCAATGCAGTAAAAAAGCTTTGGAAGGAAAATGTCACGATGCAAAACATCCTATTGGTCTTATAAACAGGCTTCATCTTCTTTATGCAAAAGCAATGCATTCAAACAAGATCCTGATGGAAGTGCTTCTCAACGTGATTTACCACTGAAAGGTCAACAAGAGATTAAAAAAGAGACCTTGGACTAAGCAGGGTCTTCAGCAGCAGGTCAAATGGCAAATCTCTGAGTTTTATATGGTAGGAGAGTTTAGTCACTAGGAACAGCTCCAACCAACGCTCACATGCTCTCTGGAGAACGGCCTCTTTAAACTGAAAAACGCAGAAAGAGATTTATAGATGTTTACACACTGAATACAGAGCTCCCCCTATTGGTCATTTAAAGAACAAAGCAAGAAGAAGAAGAAGAATTGTTACCTTGCAGGACACTCGATGAAAGCTGCACACAGTCAATGATGATATATTTTTTAACATCTCTTTAAGACACCTGTCAATAATATCCATCAGCTTTAAAAGGACACAATATTTGACATGCCGTACAACACGGTGTATTCATATATGTCTGGATTATTTCGGATATTCTAAAGTGATATTCTAAAAACTGAACATATGGGCATCCGTGACTGCGTGTTAAATTGAATTCCAATTAAAGATTACAAATTGACACACCCATTACCAAGGGAAAAATGTCCAGTTATGCAATGCACACTATAGTTTAATCTCTGCTGGGTGGAACATGGGTGACCTTATTTGAAAAATATCTTTTAAATAAATACAGTAACTGAATGCAGTGCCAAACTGCAGATCCAGTTCCACCCAACATCCTGGATATGAATCAATCTGAGATTAGACAGCACAAACTTCTCAAGAGACCTGGGTGTGGGCTTATACACTACTGGATCGGTCTTTATTGCTTACAGTAATATGACACACTACACACACACACACACACACACATGGGAGTAGTGTGTTTTTTATATTCTTTTTTTGTAAAAGACATTCTTCATGTCCCTTTGTCAAACTTTTCCTAACCTATGATTTATTTTCATACCAAAATATATGCAGAAACTACTAAATTATTAAATTTACCCACTAAAATGTAATTCACTGTAACAATCTTGTCAGGCATAGTTACAACAACAATTTTTGGACCTCTTGTACTGAACCTGCTCGTGCAACGACAGATTTGAAGTAGTCGATACTCACTTCTGGAAAAGGTTTGACATTCCCAGTAATGCAGCAGTAGAGAGCACAGCCTCTCCCCACTCACTGGGGCGTTCCTCTGGGTCGTACAGGGTCCGGAGTGTAAAAGACAAAGCTAGAACACAGCAGAGATTCTTACATAACTGTGTTTCTCCTTAAATGTCACTGTATGCCCCCTCATCAGTTAACATCAATGATAGCACTTAGATCAGAAGCTCATGTGACAGCAAGTCAACAAGTGATGATGACACAACTTGTTATTTTCCCGCTGTAATATAATAAATATGACACCTTTTTAGCACTTACCCTCTTTATTGATGGAGGCATCTTTGGCAGGCAGTCTGAGAATCAAAGGGCCGCTGAGATGCCACTTTCTGTAGACCAATCCTCTTTCACGCTGAGACCTATTAACTCTGCTGTCTTTACCAATGGCTGCAATACACAAACAAAACAGGAGGCCTAAATTTCTCTCTTAAACATATTCTTTTTTTTAAATCTCCATTCCAGAAACGCTAATATAAACATGTAAAATATTTATATCTAAAGCTGTATATTTATTATGATGACTATAACAGGATCTTGCATTATTTATTACATAATAATGGTTTACAAGTTATTATTCTGCATATTTTATTACTATTTTAATGAACTCCTTTATAAATAAACAGTTCTGTCCCATGTGCTCATTATATAATGACCTTTGGATGGGTTCTGTTTCTTCTCTTCTTTATTAAAGGCTATTTTACAGGTAATGTGCGCTATTCCTGCAACAGCAATGACTGTTTTCAAACAAGTTTCCGGAATAACACTCTCCCCTCTCCCATTGGTTAGTCAAATAGATTGTCATGTTACAATTGTTAGCCATTGTTTTTTGTAACAAGCTTTCAGTTTGCAGATTTAGAAATAGATACTGATCCCACCTGATAGTATTCATGCAGCACACTGTTGCTATGGTAAAATCTTAAGGCAAATATCATGTTTTTTTTTTTTTTTAATGTACACTATTCACTAATTTGCTACACTTTAAGATCTTTAGAGGCATTTTAAGCCCAGAAAACAAGACAACGCACAACAAACCAAACTAAATAAAAAGAAAACAAAGCAAACAAAAACCATACTGTAGATGGGCACCATACCAGCTCTCTCTTGTAGCTGTACATCCCTCTTTCTTTTGCTTTTTGCATACAACTCAGATAATGTGTCCGAATAGCTCAGGACAGAGTAATGCAGCTCCCACCTGACCCCCAGACATTCCAGTACTGCATCTATGAACATAAACAAACAATATAGATATTTACTAAATCATTATATACCATTTTATAGAAGCATGCAGTTGCTATGTCATTGCTAAGTTGTTGCTAGGGTGCTTTGGGTGTTTGGTCAGTCAAAACAGCCCACCTCTAAGTCTCCATAGCCCCTATTTCAGAACAAAAAATTGCGAAACTGGTGACTAGGATTGTGCCCTAAGAGGTATTTAACTAAAATCTTAAAGAGTGCACATTATTTTAAAGCCTTATACTGCACCATTTTAGCAATCCAGTAAGATCAGTACAAATCACACTCAAATCACACCAAATATCATGGACCTAATACACTTAGATACACCATGTATGCAGACTGAATGATGATGACACCTAGTGAGTTACTCTTAAAGAATAAAACGCTATAAGCATGCACTACTGCTAAACAAAAAGAGCATGATAAATCACAGTTTGGCAGTTACAGTATGTTTGCTGATAAAAGAGATAGCTGTTTAAGGCAATCAAAGCCATTTCTACTGCATTTTTATTGGCTGCTCAGTAAACAAAGGTTGTAGCAGCCAGCACTATGTGTGACGATTATGCTGAATTTCCAAAACTGTCAGAAAAGGCAAGCTTTGGCAAATGCTGTCTTAGGCCCACTGTTTAGTTTAGGAATCACAATCACAGAAATTGTTACGTTGCTAGGGTGTTGCTATGGCTTAATCTTACTTTTGGCTTACTATTCAGGCTCTACAAATGTTTCCCATTCAAAGTCTATAATCCTTTTATCATCATAGAGGTGAAAATCATTCAGAAATGCATTAACACAAGTCACATAATTTGAGCCTTCATCCATTCCTGTAGAACATGTTTGTTCAAATAAATAGATTTGAGCTTTAGCGATAATAATTCCTGTTTCAGCAAAAATCAGCAAATAGATTCTCAATACCTGGTTTAGCGTTTTGGGTCAATCTGCGAGACAAAAGGTAAAATTGTTCCTCTGAAGTGTCAAGCTTCGTAGAACATGTGGCATCTTTGCTGCATATAAAGGTAAACATATCCATTATAGGTGCAGCTACACACACACAGACTCACATACACACACACACATTTTGCCTGTTTAATCCCCTCTAATCCCACAGTGCTTTAGTGCCAAGTGTTCTGCAGCCCCTCCTGATAGTCCTTTGTGTTCAAAGGCCCACCAAATTGAAAGTTGTCATTCTCTAATGTGCTATCCAACCTGCTCCATAATGATAGCATGTGGCCTGGCAGATATCCCATAGATCTATCCCTGGAGTGAGATAAACTGTCCCCCTTTCTCCTCGTCTGCCCGTCTCTCTCCCGCTAAACAGTTGTCATGGAAGTCCACTTGCCCCTGGCAACATACCAGATTCTGGTACGTCGGCTGGCTGAGAGTGGGTGAATGAGACGTGGCAAAGGGGATTGTGGGCAGCTAGTGGCATCCTCGTGCCAGTGGAGTGCCATGGGGTCAGCTGCAACATAAACACACAGTGAGAGAAACTCCAAGAGTGTGCGTGTTCAAGAATAGGATGAAGTGTTCCAGATATTTGAGTTTTGAGTAAACATGTGCCTGTGACAGATGGCTGTTTGCATTTATGAAAAGTAAATTATGAAAAATGTATTCAAATTAAGAATAATGGATTAATTTGCTAAATAATCTGAGATAATGTTTACTGTTTTAAATTCTTAAAAAATGTACAGACCTTCAAACCATCAAAGATGTGTTTGTTTCTTCATTACAGCAGACTTGGAGAAACTTTTTATTTTATTTGATGTTATTCCAACAAAGAAACATTTTTCAAGAAATACATTTTTAACAGTTTTTCAGTTTTTCGAAAGCATTTTTAACCTCAACAGCTTTTTTTATGTAACCTTTGAAAAGTTGGGGCATGGCTGAATGCAGTTTGAAACACAAATCTGCATAATTGTTTCTAAAATTATACAAATTATATGTCCATATAAAAATCCAAATAGAAATCTAGGTAATGCAGATAATTCCTTAACTCTAATTATAACCAATTCAATGTATTAAACAAAAAGCTTGTTAGGCAGCTGAATACAGGTTTGGAAAGACATCCCAGTCAATAAATTAAGTCCTAATTTTAATTTTTTTGGTGAACTATGTGAAATACGTAATAGTTCTCTCCTCAAAGGATATTGGTTTTGTGCCTTTACTGCCTTAACAAAGTAATAGGACAGCAATTTGCTCCCTATTTCTGGGAAGTATCTATTAACATCTCTAAATTCGTCCCTATGTCTTCTCTGAAGTACAACCAATCCACTCCAGTCATGAGAAGCATTCAATTCAAGCAGATGCCTCTCAGCATGTGCACCCCTATTTCATCACAACATTCTGATTATTCCAAATTAAAAAAGACTCACAGAAACCTGGCATAGGAATCAAAAGACATACTGTCTTTCTTATTGTTCCTCCGGGTAAAGGGCGTTCAAGTGCGTAACTGCCAATGCCTCTTAAACCCCTCCCGTGCCAAAACCCTACAGGTGCCTATCTCTAAAATGATGCCAGGTTTGTGACACCAGGTCGGCGGGTTGGCACCGACTGGCACTCGTATCCCCCTGGTCAACCCAGGATTCTGGCAAAAGTTAATGCTGAAGACGCACCGCGTCATAATGGATAAAACTCATTAATGCAAGTTGGTTACTTCTTGATATAAGAAAGCCTTTGCCAAATATACACACCATTCTGAAAGGCATGTGTTGTTATGATTTGTAGATAAATTGCATCTATTTTGCTCTATGTACTGTAATGCAATGTAAACAAAAAGCTGTACAAAAACATAAATACATAACCAAACAAATATAAAACACACACACACACACACACACACACACACAGATACATACATGAGTAGTTGACAAATAAATATTTAACTGTGTCCCATAGTGTGACAGCAATAATGTAAAAAAACACATTAATACGTCAACTACCCACATACACACATTACATTTACATTTATTCATTTGGCAGACGCTTTTATCCAAAGTGACTTACAGGTGAGGAAAAAAACAAGCAATTAGTCATACAGAGGCAAAAACAACTTAGGAAGTGCTCATAATACCGTACAACAGGCAATCTTCAAATAAGTGCAGGGTAAAAAGGGAAAGAGTGAGTCGGGTTAATTATTTATTTTAATGACACAAATAGTGTTGAAGGAGATGGGTTTTCAGAAGTCATTTGAAGGTTGCAAGGGAGATGGCATTTTGGATAGCAATGGGAAGATCATTCCACCAGCCAGGAATAGTGTAAGAGAATGTTCTGGAAAGAGATTTTGTGCCTCTTTGAGATGGTACGTGTAACACTGTCCTTTTACTTGTGCGTGTGTTTTCTTGTGATCTTGTGCCATGTGGTTCCGTGTTTTTGTTTTCATTCTGTTTGCCATGTGCTTTCTCTCATTTGTAATTCCACCCGCTCATCAGTGTTGATTCCCCTCCAGCTGGGTCCTAGCCCCGTATCACGGTTTGAGGAGCCGTTTATCACCCTGACAGTTCAGGTTTCACAGCCAGGAGAGCTGTGAAGAGACCCATCCTTGCGGTCTCTAGCCAGTAACGGGTCCTAACCTCATAGCACAGTATGAGGAGCCAGATCCTTTGTGGCCGGATCCGCCAGACCCCGTCTGTGATCTAGATCCTTTGTGGCCGGATCCATCAGAGCCAGTGTGTGGTCTGGGTCCACTGTCACTGAAGCCACTAGAGTCTGCTGTGCCTAACGAGTCACCTGGGCCCAAGGGGGACTGTGAACACCCATTATCCCCATTAGAGTCTCTGTTGGGTCCGTCAGTGGCTGCACGACCTCCGGAGATGTCGGTTCCTGCCGTGAATCTCCAGAGGTTCCGTAGGTGGCTGCTCAACCCATAGAGGTCTCTGATTCGCTGTCCGGACAGTTTTGGAGGACGCTATCACAGTTGGTTCAGTTTCAGAGGGCGCTATCACGGTCTGATCAGCCTAGAAGGGCGTTACCACAGTCTGTTCAGTATAAGAGGGAGTGATCATGGAATGTCTAGCCCAAGAGGGCTTTATCATGGATTGTTCGGCCCAGGAGGGCATTATCGTTGCCTGTTCAGCTCAGGAGGGCACTATTATAGATTGTTTGGCCCAGGAGGGCATTGTCATTGCCTGTTCGGCCCCAGAGGGCATTATCAGTGACTGCATGGCCCAGGAGGGCACTGTCATTGACTGGTGAGCCTAGGTGGGTTTCTCCGTTGCCCGCTCAGCCCTGGAAGACGACTGCGACGTCACTGAGGGCGTTCCCGCCAACTGGTCTGCCTAAGTGGTCATCCCCGCCGCTGCCCCGCCCTGGAGGGTGCTTCCGCCATCTAGTTTGGGACACCTGATTTCCAATGATTACCGTCGTCTTGACTACAGAGATGTCGCTGCATTTGATAAATAAAGCTAAATTCTCGTCATTATACATTACCATTACTCTGTTGTTCTATTTGATAATGTTCAGTGCTTTGCTACAATCTGTATTG
>JAUCMT010000676.1:0-11284 GCA_032357475.1 Enteromius thamalakanensis | reverse complement strand
AACCTTTAAAATGACCTAATAGGGGCGCTTTAACCCAGTTACGTTTCGAGAAGAAAGCATTTATTTGTGTGTAAGGAGAAAATAACAATTTTTGTCACCGTTCCAGAGTCAGTGTGTGCTTTAGTTGGGCTCTTGATCTTTATGTTAGAAGACTTACAACTTAATGTTGGTTTGGCTTTTGTATTTGAATTATATCAGCCAGACAAACCAAGAACAAAATTGGTGGTTATGCTTGTTTTGTTTTAGTTCTCTGAGACTCTGAGTTGATCGTCGAGTCTGTTATCTGTGATATATGTTCTTTATTCACAATGAAAGGCTTGTATTACAGCTAAACATCCTGTGATTCTCTTTCACACTTTCTTTTTGGTTGCTCTGATCTCAAAAAGAAAAATCTTTCCATAAGGCACACTCAGACATCAAGAACCAGCGTATGAATCTCAACAACGGTGACATCACATATTCAGAAAAACAGATCAACTCTGAACATACTACACTCAAAAAAGTCAACTAGCCACTTGTTTGATTTGCAAAATACAAACATGTCTGATTAATAAGAATATAACGAGTTTCTTTCTGTTACATGACTAATTCTTGTTGTTTGAAACTAAAATAATAAATAATCCAATAAATTAGATCAGCACTTGTTGATTCAATAAGACTGGGGCGCTTCATATCAACAACTCTCGCTGGCGAGTCACTGCGCATGCGCGAAAAATGCAACGCGCCTAAAATTGGAAGAAGAAGAGTCATTGCGCATGCTCAGCAGCACTGCGGCGGGAAGTTCGGTTCGCGGGCTCAGACGAGTGGAGTTTTGTGAGCGGTTTGATCTGCTGCGTCTAATCCATCTGCATCATTGATATTGAGGGTAAGTACTGGATATTAACCTTTTTGTAACTAGTCCAATAGATTATGGATTAAAAATGAGTTATTAGGAACTTTGGTGATGTTTCTATGCAGGCTTATTTTTCCAGGCTCGAAGCACATGTGTTGGATTAAATTCTGTTTTTTCGTCTATAAGAGTTTTAGCTTAACGTTAATATATCCATTACAATTGTGTCAGATAGTATGCCAACGGATGGACTGCTGTTGTTAGCTAAATTAACTAACGTTGCCCTGGCCTTCATGTGTGTAACTTATATGTGCAAAATATTACGTTAAACGTTCTATAACTAGACATTTCTGTCTTTTCAAACATACAGTTCCAAAATGGCACATAGTGCTAACGTTACCCAGGGTATTAACTACAGTATGCAAAATTGTCAAGTAAAATCTATGATGCAGTCGACTATATATTTGAACAAATGGTAGTTAAAGTTATGATTGAAAAGGTATGCATGGCTTTATTCAGGTAATATAGTTACTAATGTAAACTCTTGATATTTAGTAAAAGCAGCTATTAGTGGTAATTTTTTACAGTTTTTAAAGTCAGTCTCTGAAATGAGGAAAATACTGCTTGGTGTGTGTCTCTGTTTTCTGGCCTTAGCATACACATTAGGGTAAAGTAGTTGCAGTTTTGCAGATTAACGTTTTTTTCTTTTGTTTTTCACAGAAGAAATGTTCCTTTTTCCATACAAAAAAGGAAATTTGACTATATAGCTGTCCCCATGCTCTGGTATGACCCTAACCTTTATTACATGGTAAGTAGTTTTTCTTAACACTCGCATACGGTAATGTATAACTAACTGTGTCCTTGATTAGTGAATTTTCCTTTTCTTTCTGTTTCAGTGACGTATATGTGGCAGTGCAGGCAGTGTGTTGCAAAGGAGAGCTGTAGGTACCGATTACTCAAACATTATAAACTGCACCATTGTTTTGGCAATCATTATGTTTGTGTATATTTAAATTGTCCATGCACATTTAAGACATGGGCAGCACTTAAAACCCATGTATATAGAATTCACCCATTACATTCTACGCAGACCGCTAAACGTTCATGTACTTTTCGATGCGAATTATGTGAACGTTCTGACCTTTCCACAGAAAAAGAATATTTTCTTCACATTAGAACACATTTGAAAAATAATGAGACCGTAAGTTGTGTATTTTTTGGTTGCTCTTTCAAGACAAACATTTTAAATACATTTAATTCACACAAGAAAAGAAAGCATAATTTACGCTCTCAAAAAGATTTTAAAGCAGGTTTAACTGTGTTTGCAGACTCTGCACATAGCTCTGAAGATGTAAGTGCTGGTTGTTCTACTGATGTGTCATATCCTGAAGTTGGTACTGAGTCAGTGTCAGAAAGTGATAATCTTGCTGTTGTCAATTTGCCTAAATTAATTGAGAAGAAAATAGCTGTAACATTGTTGCAATTGGAACACATATATCATGTTCCTGCCAGAGTGTTAGACGAATTGTTGGAAGTACTGCATTTTTTGTTAAGCTCTGCTTGTGTGCCCCTCACAAAGCGTACTCTTACAGATACAGTATTTTTCAAAAGCCATAACCTTCAGATCGCTCAAGCTTTTACTGAGGAATTTGCCAAATCTGTTTGTGTTGCTAACCCTGTGGCTCAAATTTTGGGGAAGTATGGACCAGTTGCTAACTCTTTCAAAAGGAAAAAAATACTACAAACTAAATTTTAAAGTTGTAGAGCCTTCTGAGTATTTTCTGTCTGTACATCAAAGGAGATCATTTCAGTATACCGTGTTTTAGAACCAGAGTCATTGCAGGAAATATTAAGTCACAGTCACATACTTGACAGAGTAATTAAGGAACAAACTGCTAAAGAAAATACAGAGGGTTTGTGTGGTGTTTAAAGTGTGTACAAGTCTTTTTCGTGATGGCAAGCATTATACTTCTAATGACTTTCTAGCTACTCAAGTACTAAGGATCTTAATTACACTCTACATTGATGAATTTGAGGTCTGTAACCCACTTGGGACTTAAGGCAAAAAGCACAAACTTTGTGGCGTATTTACCGTTGGGGGTTGGACAATTTACCACCAGGCTCTCATTCGACTCTTTCATCCATTTATTTAGCAGTGCTTTGTAAAAGTGAAGATCTAAAGACTTTTGGGTTTGAAAAAGTGTTTGATCCGCTTTTGAAAGATTTGGTAATCTTGGAGCAACGTGGTGTGTATATTCCTCAGTTAAATGAATGTGTTAAAGGCACTGTTACTTGTGTAATAGCTGACAACCTAGGAGCTCATGGACTAGCAGGTTTTGTTGAAAGTTTTTCTGCTGAATACATATGCAGGTTTTGTATAGCTAAGAAATCAGAAATTCAGTCATTGACTGCCGGTGCGTTTGAGTGTCGAACAAAACAACTTCACGAAGCACATTTGAAATCTGCCCTGGAAACTGAAAAAACGTGTTGTGGTGTTAAACGAGATTGTGTTTTAAGTAAGAATCTTACTCATTTTTATGTGACTGCAGGCTATCCTCCAGATGTACTACATGACTTGTTTGAGGGCATTATACCAGTGGAGCTAGCTCATTGTTTTGCTCTTTTTATTTCGAAGAAATATTTTACTCTTGAGAAACTAAATAGCTTGATCCAAAATTTTGAGTACAAGTGGGGAGATAAAACTAATCGTCCTCACCAGATACCACAAACTTTCTCAGTAAAGAAAAGTATTGGTGGGAATGCCCACGAAAACTGGGCTCTGCTTCGATTGTTGCCTTTCATTGTTGGTCCTCTTGTTCCTGACGCTGAACCTGCCTGGCATGTTATTTTGGATCTTAAGGACATAGTGGAGCTCGTTGTAGCCCCTGTACTTTCTGATGAATCAATATCATACCTTGACTGTAAAATCATTGAACACCGTCAGAAATACCAAGAGCTCTTTCCCAATGTTAACCTTCTTCCTAAGCACCATTACTTAGAGCATTATTCTCTTATGATTCGCCTCTATGGACCTCTTGTTCATAGGTGGACAATGAGGTTTGAGGCGAAGCATAGTTTTTTTTAAAAAGTTGCACGCCATACCAACTGCTTTAAAAACATACCTCTTACCCTTGCCAGAAAACATCAGCTCATTTGCATTTCTCTGACCAAAGAACATCTGTTGTGGTAACTAATACCTCACCAGTGCCAGTTGATTTACTGAATTCAGACATTGCAGTCGCAATTAAGCAAAGGTTACCAGATGAGACAGATGCCCATTTTACGTCAAATGTTTCATACCATGGAATGAGCTACAGCAAAGGAATGATTGTTGTTTATGGGCATTTATTTGGTTTACCTGAGTTTGCTGAAATATTGCAGATCTGTATTTTGCAAGGCAAGATCCATTTTGTAGTGAAAAAATTGGCTGCTTGGTACAGAGAACACTTCAGAGCTTTTGAGTTAAGTATGTCACATGTAAAAGAGGTGGTTCTCATTGAGCATGGGGAACTCTTGGATGACTACCCATTAGCAGCTTATTCAGTAGCAGGAATGCGTCTTGTCACTCTGAAGAGACACGTTGAGTGTCTGGGAAAACATAAGTAATGTCTGTAAGTATCTTTTCACAAGACATCACATGTCAAAGTTGATATCCATCATGATTTGGACTAGGGCTATTAATGCTAAAAAAGAATTAGGGTCCCGTCTTCTGTGGCAACATAATAAGCCTTATGTTTTTATACCTGCTAGTAGTGTCCAGTCTGATCAGGTCCCTGAAACTGCGTAGTTACAAAATATATGTAAAAATTAAAATGCTTTGACCAGACACAATTTTAAAGGGATAGTTCACCCAAAAAATGAAAATTTGATGTTTATATGCTTACCCCCAGGGCATCCAAGATGTAGGTGACTTTGTTTCATCAGTAGAACACGACTGAAGATTTTTAACTGACACCGGTGCAGTCTGTCAGTCATATAATGGCAGTGGATGGGCACCAGACCAAAAAAAAAACAAAAAACAAAAAAACGTGCACAGACAAATCCAAATTGCACCCTGCGGCTCGTGAGAATACATTAATGTCCTAAGACAAAAAAAACGATTGTTTTTTGCGAGAAACTGAACCGTATTTTCAAAGGTTTGGTGCCCATCCACTGCCATTATATGACTTAACAGACTTAAGCGGTTTTCATTAAAAATCTTTGTTCGTGTTCTACTGAAGAAACAAGGTATCTTACATCTTGATGCCAAGCAGATACACATCACATTTTCATTTTTTGGGTGAACTATCCCTTTAAGATATAAAACACACTTCTGTCTAATTGTCTTTTTCAGTTTGAAATTTAAGTTTTGCACTATTGTCTGTTTTAGTACTTAGATCTACACAATGACCCAGCCTATTAGACTGAGAATTATTGTTGGTGATGATGATGCCAGGAAGCTTGTTCTGCCAAGGGGACTTCCAGACTCCATAGAGGAATTGTGCCAGACAATAAAGACAAGTTTTGGATTACAACAAGATATTCGTCTTCAATATCAAGATGTAGACTTTGGAAATGAATTCATAAATCTGTCAGAAATTGATGAAATACAAGATAAAGCAAGTATTAAAGTGATCTACATGCAAAGTAATACAAAAGAAGATGATGCAAGAACACGTTCCGTCCAAGAAGTACAGTGCCCAACAGAATGCTCATTCGACTTTTTGGGTGTAATGGAGCACGTTACTTCTCAAGATTCAGCTCCACCAACATCTTCAGATTCAGCTCAGCCTACAAGGCAGTGGGTCTGGCCAAGTGTTTTTACTATACCGCAATTTAAATATGAAGCAGAACTTGAACTCGAGAGGGCTAACGCTGATTACAAAACAAATGCAATTCTTTTGAGCCCTTCTACAAAACTAAAATCGCACATTTTGGAGGGACTTGCAGAAGAAATAATTAAGTTCAAAGCCTACCCTAATGACTGCGATCTGAATGATGTTGCAGAAGCTCTTGTCAAAACACATCCTTGCCTGAGAGAACAGGGGTCTTTCAATGGCTGTTATGGCTGGAAGATTAGCCTGAAGTATAAAATGGCAAACTTGCGGACCAAACTAAGAGGCCTGGGATGTGCTGAGGTGCAAATAAATTCACTGAAGAGCAAGGCTACTGACAAAAGAAGTCTAGCAGCATTGAATGTGAAGAAGCCAAAACGAGCCGAAGTTAATTACTGTCCACAGCATCCAAAAGGAGAAACTGCCGACAGTCTGGAGCAGGAGAGAATCGCAATGCTTTCAGAAATTAACAAGAGAAACAATGACCATGTAATGACTGAGAAAATGGAGAAGACTTTCTCGTACAGAAGACAAGAAGTTCAGACTTCAAGAGAAGACTTCAAGCAGAGCCTATGGTTGCAGACGGCCAGCTCTCTTCACTGTGAAAGAGGTGCGCATCTTCTCACATCAGGTTTATATATGTAATATACATGCAAATATAGACTAAAACACATTAAAGATGACAAAGGTAATGAAGCTTTTATGTTAAAACAACAGAGTAGGCCATATTTAGTTGGCTGTATACATCCTGTCTGAACTCTTGTTGCTCAGAGAAATTAAAATGACTTTTTATCCTTCTGTTATGATGAAAGTTCACATGCATTGTCAATGTTTTTCAGATTGATAGGGAATTCCTGAGGATTTCTACTGTTCCCCTGCTTTCTATATTCTTCGCTGAGCTTGACCGGTACTCACCTCGTCTGATGGAGATCTTCAGAAGAAAAGGCGGCCAAACAGGAAGAAAAATCACACAGATCATGGATGCCATTTCCAAGGTTTGTATTGATAAATGGCTTTTAAAGTCATTCTACGTGATACTACTGCGCCTGCTTCGGCCATATTACGGAAGCAAACTTCCGTGACTATTACATCTTAATAGGAGTGTAGTTCCTAATCTTATTGGCCTAGAAAATTGCATCTTTATGTTTTCCGCCAGTATTAGTACAAAATATAACTGCAGAGGAGTCAAGTTTTAAATGGGACAAATATCAAAATTCGTTGGTCATTTTTGAACGTGATGCTATTGGTCTAATAGGATTCAATGATTTATGCTAAGCTAAAAGTGAGTGTTTCTTTAAGCTGTGCTTCCACCGAAGTTTGAGTTAATCTTGTCCCCACCCCACAGAATGACACTATACATACAAGAAGAGCCTGTGTCATCAAGTCTCTGTGTATCTACTTAAATGAAGACCCTGAAAAGCTCGTGAAAGCATATGAGGTGAGTTGAAAAAGTCTAAAAATCTGAACTTCGGCCTTGTTTTTCCTTATTTGCTGCAACAAAAACATGACGCGAGAAAAACCATAACTGTCGAATAACTGAGCTGGACAAATTATATGTATTATATATATTTATAGGAAACTGATGGTACACCATGACAAAGTTCTTATGTGAATTGGTTGATGCACTACACCATTTTTCTTTTATATTGGTTGAGCTCTTAATGTACAAATTGTACAAAAAAATTAATAGTTCCAAAAACATTCTAATTTACAAAACTATGGGTGCTTCTCAATATCCCTTCATGTTTCCTCGCTCCTCCATCCTATGACATGGAAACCGATCGAGCTCAGCCATCTTGTAGGACATCTCAATTCTCTAATTGCACAATGAGGATCGAGGAGTGAGGAGGCTTTCTGAGGAGTCTTGAGTGAGGATACATGGGTCTATCCTATGCAGTGTTTTATCGACTAAACATGACACACTCCTCCCCTTCACATCTGTCATAAAACTTTACATTTATCTTTCATCGTTGCAGTGTAAATGTTATACATTTCAACAGGGCATCTTGCTTTGATAATTGTGAATGTCTTCAATAAAGAACTTTACCAACATATAGGCAGATCCCTTTAGCAGCTGATGACGCTTCGAACTGACACTTGAGCGGTCAAGAATATTCCAATGTTCATTCTTTGATTCCTCTGTCCTCATTTCCTTTCCTTAAATCCTTCCCTCATATTCTAAGGGGGTGGAGCTAAGACGTGAGGAAAGGAAGCAAGAAAAGGAATTGAGGATGCAAAAATAAGAAATGAGAAGCACCCTATGTGTAAACTAGTGATGCAAAAATACTCGTGAGTCACGCTTTTATGAAATTATTTGGCCCACCCCGCACCACTGTATCTATTTTTACAACCCGCCCCGCCTGCACCCGTGACCATTAAATAGACATACTATAGGCATTTTAATTCAAACGAAAACAACCTTTATTTAAGCCTGAAAGTGCTTGGAAACATCGAAAACATGAAAAATGTTCATTTAGCGTTTTTATGTTCGCTGTGCAAAAAAAGGCATCCACTGTACCGGGATTTAATTTCTTTCACTGGACTCCAGCACCCGGCCAGCAGAGGTGAATGTGCGCTCGCTTGATGCGCTTGTGTCTGGCAGCGGTTGCAGCTCGGAGCTTTCGTGACTTGTTACGTAACGTAACCTTATCAAAGAACTTAATAAACTTATAAAATAGATATTTCCAAATATTTAATAAAGGCTATAGGGAATTGCACGCAACATACATGGATTTTTTATTTAATTTTGTTTTTAATGACCTGCCCCGCAAATAAAGTGACTAATTCTCTACCCGACCCGCGGGTTACGAGATGACCCGCACAACACTAGTGTAAACCTATACTAAAGTATACTGCCCATCCACCTATACTTTAAATTGATCTGAAAGGCAGAAGACAAAATAACCGACATCAGAAAACTATATGCATGCTTTTGTTTTATTGAAGTGCATTATATACTAAGGCACTTCTAATGTCTTCTCTCATTCATTTTAAATATGGTGGACTAATAAATTAACAATCTCATAATATAATGCACTGCAATAACACTCCAGCACCCACTGTGTCCTGTATAATAAACCCAAAATCAATAATCATCACCTTACTCACAGTTTCAACTTAAAAGAAATTATAATCTTGTAAATGTAGAATTCACAGCAGAGCTCCTTATTGGATTGAATTTTACTGTACAGGTGTTTACAGTTTACTGTATGTGTGCAATTCTTGTAAAAAGTATTTCATGTATTTTGTCCCACAGGATTCAGACATTGAGTCTCAAAGGACCATGGAGCAAACTCTGATGGGAGTGTATGTCATTGTTAAGGAGGGAGCACTGCCTTGCGATGACCCAGAGGACATTGGGGTCCTGATTGAAGGTGCAGAAGTCCTTGGTGACTTAAATAGCATTGCACAGGCCTGTGCTCTTTTATTTGGTCTAATATACTGTTTGAACCTGAGCTACCCACCAGAGCTTAAATGCACTTTTGAAGTCTTGCAGAAGGTATTTCTAAACCTAAATGGACAGAGGTTGTCATCCAAGGCACAGTTCCTCAAAAACAAGCTTTTAGAGTAAGTGAGCTTAAAAAAGACAGAAAAGTACATAAAGCATTTTTGGACTTCTGCTGTTCTGATGTTCCGTAGATGTATGGACGACTATTTTTTTCATGGCACAATTTCTATAAAACAAGCTTCTGGAGCAAGTAACCTTGAAAAAGACTTTTAAGTCAAACAAAATGCACTTAGAGTTTCTTATGTGTATGGACAACTTGTTTTTGGCACAGTTCCTCCAAACAAGCTGCTGGAGCAAGTGAGCTTGGACAAAACTGGTGTACTTCTGGAAAATGCACATTTGTAGTTGGATAGAACTCTTATAGACAACTGTTATTCATGGCACAGTTCCTTAAACAGGGTGCTGGATCAAGTGAGCTTGGCGTAATTAGAGATGTAGTAGTAGTTTTATTTTAGTTTCTTTTAGATGAACTGATACTACAACAGTGTTTTACCAAAGGGACAGCTGACTGAAGCAGTTGTCAGATGTACAAATGTTTAATGGGAGTCGAGCAGTCACTTGCACACAGTATGTAAAGCAACATAGCTACAAAGTTAAAACAAAAAAAAACAAAAATTTGATATCAAGCTGCTACGTGTTTGTTTTTTTAAATATAGTATTTCATCAGACTCTTATTTTATGTCTCAAAGTTGTTATTCTCACAAATGTGAATGTTATAAATTCATGTTCATTCATGTTTGTTCAATTTCAAATTCCCAAAAAGGGTATGTTGGTGAATGTTAAAGATTTTTTTTAAAAATTAATTGTTTGCATGTTTTCGTTTTTTTTTTTTTTTTTTCGTCGAGCAGTCACTTGCACACAGTATGTAAAGCAACATAGCTACAAAGTAAAAAATATATATATATTTTATATCAAGCTGCTACATGTTTGTTTTTGTTTTTTTTAATATTGTATTTCATCAGACTCTTATTTTGTCTCAAAGTGGTTATACTCACAAATGTGAATGTTATGAATTATATTGATTATTATAATTATTATGAGTTATGAAATGTTTGTTCAATTTCATATTCCCAAAAAGGGTATGTTGGTGAATGTTAAAGATTTAAAAAATAAATTAATTAATTAATTGTTTGCATGTTTTCTGTTTTTTTGTTTTGTTTTGTTTTTCCTCCATTTCATTCACTTAGTGTTGGTGCTTCATCTAATACACACCTAATATATTCATTAATATATTAAAACCATACATGAACAAGACATAAACTAGTTGATGTAACAAGGCAGAATTTAATTTAATTGAAGTGCTTTACTGATATTGAGTGAATAAGATTCAGCTTGATTAAACTAACAAAATACAAACATTTTGATTCAATTAGGTGCTAGGAAGTTACACTGACATGTTAAAAGCATGTTAAATCTATAACTGTGTATTGTGTTCATGTAACATTGATTGGATTAGATGCACATTGGGTGCTACGATTGAATCATGTTCATTCAACAATTTATTTTTTTGAGTGTAAAAACACACTAATAGAAACATCACATAGAAAAAGCAAGAATAAAAGAAAATTGTAATAATAAAAGAAAGACAGTTCTGCTCTTTATTTATTCATGTTGCAATGCATGATGGGAGCTATTGATAATTTTTTATTGGTGGATCTTAAAATGCACTGCAGCATTTGATGGTCACCATTTATGAGATTCATACGCTGACTCTTGATGTCTGTGTGTGCTTTACGATAAGATTTTGTTTTTGGCTCCGAAGAGCTTGATAGAAATCCTTTCAAAATATGTTTAAATCTTTAAGCTGAAATCACAAGACTGTCGTCATCAATGAAGAACGTAAAACACAGATAACACACTCCCCAGCTCAATTCAGATAAATAATTAAACAAGCACATACATCATCACTTGATGAGTATTGCTTTTGGATTGCTTGGCTGTTATAATTCAATTATAACAACCAAAACAACATTTAATTGTACTAATATAAAGATCAAGAGCCCAACTAAAGCACACACTGACTCTGGAACAGTGACACAAATTGTGATTTTTTTTTTCCTTACACACAAATAAATGCTTTCTTCTCGAAACGTAACTGGGTTAAAGCGCCCCTATTAGGTCATTTTAAAGGTT
>JAUCMT010000675.1:0-11285 GCA_032357475.1 Enteromius thamalakanensis | reverse complement strand
ACGAGGTCAAAATTTACTAGTATTCCTATCTTTGTGGGGACAATTGGTCCCCACGGGGATATAAAAACCTGTCCACTTATACACACACACACACACACACACACACACACACACTTACACAAACAGAAACATTCATCTTAATCACATTTAGTCAAACATATTTTTTTAATAGAAATGTCATTGATACTCATCTATTCCAATCTTCTTTCTCACCTTTTTTACTGCTTTTCTCACTAAAAAATAGACAAATATTAAGAACATGAGACTTGCACAGATAAACAGAATAAGTGAAAGCTGAAACAGTTACGAAAATAAGATTTAACCTTTGACAGACTGATTTAATCCTTTACTTATCAGCCCCACTCTACTGTCTACTGATGACAAATACTTCTTATGAGGATTTGAGAAGCATGAGATATTATTATAAAAATGTGTATATAAAAAAAACAGTTAGGAAACAGTTTGAACATTGAAGGCTACATAACGAAAAATAAGTAAAAATATAAAATAAAGAAAACAAAAGTATATTATTCACGGATTAATTTTTATTTTCATATATATATATAATTACTTTATTTTGGCTAAAAGTACAGTTTGATTTGTATTTCTGTGTTGATAATAATAATTTATTTGTATGGATGTATTTACATATTTTACATGGTATAAGGTGTTATGTTATTCTACAATGTATAAAGACATCTCAACAAACTAATCCTCCAAATGTAGTTTTTTTGTTTTGTTTTGTTTTGAACTAAATCAATAGGAAATGTGTTATACGTCTGTGTGGAAACCCAGAGTACAGTACATGATAATGTGACCATCTTGATCAAGCAGTAATATGTGATGTGTTTTCAGGATGTAAAAAGCCCCAAACAAGTAATAAATATATTGAAGGATGCACAATAAAAGTTGGTTTACAAACAACTTACCTCCATGATTTTGAGGGACGATATAACAACAAATTACTAGCATGGCAATTATAAACACGACTGCTGTGATATTCCTCAGAGTAGAGTCAGGATCTGTGAAACAAACTCAAAGTTTATTGAACTGTGCTGAAAATCTGTTATAAGGCAGCATAATGCTGCCACCTAGTAGTTATCTGTAACATCTCATTTCAAGAATATTTGGGTACTTTCCATTAGTGCAAATAATTCTGTGTTTGTGTTGGATTCACCTGTAACTATGAGGGAGAAGCTCTTGAGAATGGGAAAACGGGAGGACTTATGGGATACTCTGCAGGTGTACTTATATCCAGAGTCCTTCGTGCTAGGCTTCAGAGAGAAGGAGGCTGAGTGCGAGTACGTGCCGTCTTTATGATGTTTATGACTGGGGAACGTAACATTCAGTCGTGAAGGTGTAGGACTGCCTCCAGGCGGCTCACGGTACCACTCCATGTTCACGTCCAGTGGATAGTACCTCTCTGCAAAACATATTATCTTCTGCAGCTCACCAGCTACTGTAGACAAGGTGGAGTCCACGCTTATCGACACACGAGGTTTCTCTGTGGAGAAAGAGAAAGAAGAAACCTTAAAGTCATAGTTCAGCCTGTTTCAAATCTGTATGACTCTCTTTCTTCAGTGAAACACCAAAGAAGACATTTTATCATTTGTAATGGTAAAAAACGGTATTGAATTAAAGAAAGTTGTCATCTCACCAATAATCGTAAGTGGAATAGCTTGGCTGCCATTGAGAGGAGGAATCATCACAGAGCAGATATATGTTCCCTCGCTGTGTTTACTGGTGGGTGGAAGTTTAAAGGAGGCTTGTCCATCAGCGATGGCCTTGACATCTACTCCAGTGCCTTCACGCTTCTTAGTGCGGCTGGAATAGCTGAAGAGTTTGCTGCGCTCCCCGTGCTTCTGCACTATCCACTCCACCGTCACACGAGGCAGTTTATGATCCACCCCAAACTCACAGTCCAGGCTCGGCTCCTTCAAGAGTCCTACCTCCACAGACGGAGTCTGGCTCAGAATGAACATCACCGCTGGAAAACACACACAGAAGACAGGAGGAAATTAAACATGATTTGGGAAAAAGTAGAGTAGAGCTCCTTGACTAGCAAATATTTTTTAATGTTTATTAACCGTTTATTAAAATAAAAACAAACAACAACTTTTCTAAGTATTTTTACATTCATTTCAAAATATCTATTAGAACACAGTAACAAATCTCATAGGCCTATGTAATGTAATTTTTTTATTATTTTATTTTTTCCCCAGACCATCAGACATCAAAGCTCTGTAACACATTTGCATTGTTTTATTTTATTCGTAGCCAGTTTGTTGTTACCTGATGTTGTCAGGAGATCCTTATCATTGATGGTTATCCATTGCAGGAAGTCCACCCGTCCTTCAGCAGAAGATACAGTTGTGTGTTTGAGGAAGGTGGTGATTACAAACAGGCCTTCTGAGTGTATTGTACAGGTGAACCAGACATCATGATCTTGCGGCCAACGTGTTACGATCTTTCCGATGCTGTATCGGCGGATCTCACATTGTAGTTTATCCTCGCTTCCCTTCAAATGACGCCTAATATCCATTTTAGAGGCTGCATTATAATTCACAACAAAATGAACACAAAGTATTGAAAGATATATTAAGGTTATAAATCACTTTGTGTCACCTGTGACGAGGAAGGTAAGGGTAGCGTGTAAAGGCTTGTCACCGACATTTCCAAACTGAAGAACAGCATTTCTGTTGATATGCTTGGTTTCGATGTGGCTTTCATTATTTATATGAACTTCTTCATCCACAAATGTACAAGAAAGCCACTGAAGATCATCAAGAGACCGTGAGCCATTTGCACCTGTTCAAAACAAACAAATCACATAACAGCATGATAAAACCAATTATTAATTAACTGTACACGACATGTGGAGCTAAACAAAATTGAAAATAAACTAGTATACACAGTTCCCATTATAAACAACCTTGCTATATACCAGTGACTTAAAAAAGAGAGATTTCCTAAACTATTATGCATCCGGCTAATGTATTTAATAGTTCCGATCTATATATATAAAATACACCTTTTGCATAATATTGCATTACATGAGTAAAGAGGTAAACGAAAGAAACATCATCAAGTGACTCTACAGTAATATTTTTTAGTCACATTTATAAATACCTAAGCATAAAAGTGCTAAGAAAAGGCTGCCAAAAGTCCAAAACATAATGTTTTATCTCGTTCTCGGGACAATCATTCTATTTCCAAAACCGTCATACAAGCAATTTACTTTCTCTTTCATTTTGTCTCAAGCTGCAGAGAGAGAGAGAGAGAGAGAGAGAGAGAGAGAGAGAGAGAGAGCAAACCAACTTGTAACGCTTTAGCGCCCCCAACTGGACTGGAGTCTGCAACAGAACACGTGTTTACTATAGGTCATTTTGAAAATAAAAAAATTATAATTAATGAATATAAATAAATAAAGGTTATAAAATATTTTACTTAACTTCGTTTCTTTAATAAACATAAAAATGTAATAATATATAGCCTTTCCCACTAGAATACCAGCTATAGAAAAGCCTTCATGATTAATCTTCTATATTGACTGAATAGAAAAGACATCTTTCATTGTTGTATTTCCTGCAATGAAGCAGTAGGCCTACATGTTCAACTGTTTCTTGCTGACTGCATTAAATATTTTCCCCTGTTGGGTGGCTGGCAATTTTCAACAATTCAGTCCTGTGTGACCTATTCAAGACCTCGACTATATATGAACTATAAGAAATTAATTCTTGATATCAACAATAGATTTTGAGTGGCAGTCTATGGTGACGTATAGAAGATATCTTGAAATATAATTAGCATTTTAAGTAGTGAAAATGTAATTGTTGAGATAAACATTGTTAATAATTGCTGATGTAATTAATTGCCATTGTTATTAGTAGTAATCCAATTCCTGATATCAAATATAAACATTTGAACTAGCAAAAAGTGTCACTAACTCCTCTTGATCACTGGAGGTCAGTGTTTGTATGTCTAATACACATACAGGCACTAAAACACCAACACCAGAAGTTTCTGACAAAACCCTGAATAAACTAAATATATGAAATTAATCTCCATTTAATGACAAGAATATACAATAATTCTGAAACGCTGGAAAAAATTTAATAATACTAGCTCCAGTGCTAACTTATTTCACACAAGGAAGTGAGATGCCTCTTGCGTTCCTCAAGACAAAATATAACGTGGATGAAGCCTATCAGATTTCCTGGAGAGAGACTTCTGGAATATTGCTATATTGAATTATCTGCAGGAGTCTGAGAAGGTGGCCAGTAACATAACCTTCTTCTTCTTGACCTGGTGAAGCAGTTAATGTCACGCTGGTGAAACGCTGAGATGTTTGTCCAAAGCTGAGTGAGCTGAAGCTCAGAACTAAGACATTTTTAACACATTGTGCATATGATTATGAGCCGATGTGCATTTAAAAACCTCTCGGTTACTTGTGTAACCCTTATTCCCTGAAGAAGGGAACAGAGACATTATGTCCACTGACGTCTCACTTGAGAATCAAATCTCTGCTGAGTTCAAGAAGAAAAGGGCAATGAAAATTGGTGATTGGATTTTGCATGGCTTCCCCAGACATATGGGTATATAAGATGGCAGCATGCAGCCACTCATTCAGCCAAGACACAACCCGGCATTTAACACAAGATTGTGGCAAGAGGCACATAACGTCTCTGTTGCCTCCCTTAGGGGCCGAGGGGTACACAAGTAACCTCAGCGTTCACTTTTAGTCAGTCCCCACAACGTTATGTCAACTGATGTCATGGGGTCCCTATGGAAAACACCACAACCTGAACTGTGTTACATAACTGAGGTACAATGCTGACGTTACGCCCAGATGAAGACCTAGCACCGGGCAGCCTGGTGTTTGAATCATACTGGGGCAGGATGTACTTGCTGGACTCTATTTGTTTCTGTACTGCCGAGAACTTCTGGGCAAAGTCCTCAACAGTGCTGCTGAAGAGACAGGCTTGGGAGATGGGTGCGTCAAGAAGCAGCCTGGCCCACAGCACTGTAAGCCTTGGGAGCTAGAGCTGATGATAGCTTACAGGCCTTGGACATAAGGTGCAGATGGTTCCTCCAGGTGGCACTGCATGCTTTATCTGGGAACATCAACCCTGGTCACCTCACCACCAAAGATTGTGAGGAGGGAAGAGCTCAAATGTGACCAGGCGGTGTAAGGAGCCTTCCTTGTTTTGGTGAGCCCTTAATGAACCTCCCGGAAGAAAGGTACTGGAGCACAGTGTGACTGGAAGTCACGTCAGAAGCCCAGAAATCAACCGTCCAGCCTGAAGCGCTCGGGTGTTCACCTCCAACCCTATGCTCTTGGCAGCCCCAAAGCCTTTCTATCAACTCAGCCTCGGACTCCGACTAAGCAGCCGACGCAGTGGGGGGCTGCTTAGTGCTATTGTGAGCTGAAGAAGACGATAGCCCCCACTCTGATGCAGCGATTAACATCTTATCCTCCTTGAGAGCTTCAAAAGAGACACTGGGTCCACCCTGGGAAGGACACGGCACTTATTTGTCCCCACAGTAAGGTAGACTTATTCTTTCTTTTCTTCTTTTAAAAGCAGCCCACAAAGCGATTGTGCTCTGAAGCAAAAATCTGAATAAGTGGTTGCATGCCCCCATCCTATATTCTCATATATTCGGGGGGAGTGGCTCGGCATGCAAAATGATGATCAGGTTCGAAGGTGATCAGGTTCTCAAATGAGACCCCATGGTGTCAGTCAACGTAACGTCGTAGTGATTAACTGAAAGGGAAGTTTTTGGTTTTTTAGAGTAGTATGTTTTACTTAAATTAAATTAAATATGCTACCTGCTGATTTTTTGTAGTCAGAACTATGTAAAATTTATTACCATTTTCTTGTAAAAAAATAAATAAATGTGTATATATATATAGTTATGTGTGCATTACTAAATATTCTAGTTCTTAACCAATTTTCTTTATTCCATTAAAGGCCTCTTTGTGTCTCGGTCAATTTGGGATAACTTTGTCAAATTTCACTACTTTCTCATCAGTTTTATTGCAGATTACTTGCAGATGTACAGAGGTTTAATTTTACTACACCATTGGTGGTTAAAACATATTCATGTATTTAAAAAAAAACTGAATTGATTGCAGCACCCTTGATTACTGTATAAACCTTCTGACAACTAGCTCTCCTCTATGTCTGGTTTTTAAGAGTAAATTATGAATTTTAACCACAAAGTCTGCCCATCTCACAAAAAGCACAGAACATTAACAGAACTATTAAGCTCAGGGACGGTGAGGTCTGTTATGGATCACATGTTTCAGATTGATTACATCTTTCCTCGGTGTCCAGCATGTCTTTGCACTAAATCCCAATTTGTTCCACTCGAATGGTCTAAACCAACTTTCAGCTCAAATTGTAATATTTTCTATTGAGTGTTCAGCTACTGCAGCGTGTGGCTGTATCCGCCTCCTCTTCTTTGTCACATCCAGTTATTTAAATGGCCTTCTAGAGGCCTAGAGTTGGAATGGAACAATATCCTTTGGCTTTTCTTCCCTGGCTCCAGCGCTTCTCATTTATTTTTATGCGGAGCGGGACAGAGCTTTGGCACCTTTCCACTGTGAAGGTAGTCCAGAGAAGGCTGACTCCTGAAGCTGTACGATGAATCAGTCCATTACAGTTCAATAAAAGTGCACAATTGCTTCTTTCTGCTCCACTTGGCTGCGATAGCACTTGGAGGAATGGTGACGGGGGGTAAACCAGTGCCCCTTCAATAAAACCAAGTCGTTTTGTTTGCTCCAGACAATATAGTGAAATAATCAAATGCCTTGCTTCCAATTACAGCACAAGAACTTTATTATAACCACAGGTATGTGTCCATATCCGTCCTTTAAAAAGTTCCAGAGGAGAGACTGTAAATGTCTCGACTGCTTTAGTCAAACTTTAGTCCAGAAACTGCAAACAGGGTTCTGATTCATAATCAAACATTTCCGGGAAAATGAGTCATTCATAAACAATCTCCTTTACTCAAGTTTTTACCACTGTCACATATGTTATATGGTTATGTTCATACTTATTTCTGCCTTTTGTTACCTGTTAATATTGTTTGTTTTATTTGAATAAAACACACACAAATAATCCTCCAATGATTACCTTACATTTTGTAAGTATAATCAAAATGGTTGAGATAATTTCAACTTAAACTATCATAAAAGTAACTTTAGAAATCAGGTTAAATCTTAAAAAGTGAAGCTGTAATTGGCAAACTTAATCTGATGAGCTAAAATAATGGAAAAACATGTTATCAGGACTTATTAGAGTGCTCCTATGCTTTATGAAGGTTTATATTTTGGTTTTGGGAGTCCCAAACAACAGGTTACGCTTGCATTTTTTTAATAAAGTATACTTTTATATTTACCTTATTTGTTCAACAATTAATTTTTCCATACGCCTCCTTTGTGTGACATTAATTCTTTAGTGATTGATCAAAAAAAAGCAGTGTTTGTGAGCTTTTAACGCGCAAAAAGCGGCACCTAGTGGTGAAGAATGAAGTTGCATTTTTGTTCAGACCAACGTGAAAACACCAAGTTGCCGGGCAATATGCTCATTTAATACACTTGTTGAGTTCACAGTTAAAAACTTTCAAGTTTAGTTTATTTACAAGATCTGAGGTAAATTATTGTCACTTTAAAAATGGTTATAAAAATGCAAAATGAGATTAAATTCACATTAAAAAAAATGTTTTTATAACTGCTGGCCAAATTCAAAAATAAAAAATAAAATGAAATCATCTTTGAGAGCAATGAGCCCCCCTGGTGTTTCGAGGACCCTACACAGCTTGCATGCTCTGTGTTTAGGGAGGATTGGTGTTTAGATGATCTTAAGTGTATCCTAAGAAGTACTAATGAATCATTTTCAGTACAAAATAAATGCGTCGAAATAGAGCATTTTACGTACATTATGGAAGTTTACTTGTTTTACAATTGCAGGACATTTTATTGATTACGTAAATATGAAAATGTATTTATAGTATATGTATCATGCAATAACTTTGTTTAAAAAGTATATACTGTATATATATATACCCCTATCTTGGGCTGTTTTGTTTCATGCTGGTGATTATGATGTTCTGATAGCAGCTGCTGAGTTCAGTTCTCCTCCGAAGGTCAAGAATGAGGAGGTTTGTGCATCAACAGAACGATTACAGCAGCTCTGGGCTGCAGCCAGACTGATAATGGAGTGACTGGCTTCAGAACAGAACAGAAAAACTGAGCTAAGTGTGATTCACTATATTTATCATCCTTTTAATGATATCCAGCATCCCTTAATAATAAAGCGTAAATGTATTGTAACTCACTGCCCATCGGTACCGACCTTAAGAACATGTTAAGAGTGCCTTTAAATAATCCAATCAAGGACACTATAAAACTAAAAATATAGCACTTTATAGGCTACTCCATGCTTAATGTATACTTACTGTTAACTTGTGAATTTAACCGACATGTTTACCACCACAAAAGGTTGAACACATTTTTTGTAGCATACCTTATTTCAGTGCAGTAAATAATAAGTATAAGTGGTATTTAGTATACTTTTAATTAGTAGATTTATAGTGCATGAATATTACTATTTTACATAAAATAGATGTAAAAAACAAAAAATAACATAATAATGAATATAGCAGGTGTCAGAGCCGTTGAAGACACAGAGGATTAAGGTTAGTTTAGTTAGAAAGGAATGCACCAAATCTCGATCTACATCGGTGGGGTTTGGTGCTCCTATTAAAGTAAAAAATTATATAATAAATGTATATATGAAAGCAAACCATTACATTAAGCCAAAAAACTGAACGCAATGGAGGACCCTTCACGTTGAAAGACTAAAAAGAGGTAGCTTGAGCTTCAAAAAGTGACGCAAAAGGGTCTTGACCAAAGGTCAAAATGTGACGAGACGGAGTGAGACTGTGTTAGTTTTTGTATGTACAGTATGAGTATTGTGTTTGTCGTTCTATTTTCAAGCTGCAAAATCCCTCAAACATTGCAGCTTGAATCATTGAGTCATGAAGTAACTGGAGGCCAAACAAAAAGACGGAGGAGTAGGAGCCAAGCGAGACCCTGATTTATCTGAGATTATGGGCAGTTTGGTGAATGTCTGTGACTCCTGGGTTTCTTAGAGGTGAAAGCTGTGTGAGCTCAGCTGGATGGAGAAACTCTGGATCGATGAGCACATCCATTTACACAAACAAATCGCCAATCATTTTCTAATGTACTCATGTTTTCTAATAACAAAACAAAATCACAAGTGTGTCCTTTTAAAAAGAGAACATCATGTCATTATTATTTCTCAAAGCACTGCACACATAACATCAGAAGCTCCTTCTTCATCTTCAGATTCTACATCTCAGTGCTAAGAGGTCAGGGTTTGTTAAGGGTTAGTATGACCTGGTTATGCTGCTGAATTTATAAATGTATTTCAGAAAGCATCTTTCTGATTCTGTTGTAAATGGAAGCTCTTCCAGTGACAAGCTCCTTTCTGAATAGATTATTTAAATAAACTGCTTCACTAGAAGTAATTCACAAGTTCTGTCCTCTACTTTCCTAATAGCTTTCGAATAGCATGTTTAATGACAGCTGTATTTTTAACACAGACTAGTAAAAAAAACCATTGTAAATCATGTGAAAATATTTTTTTGTATAAGTTGTAGTTTAATAAATACTAGCAATTTTTGTATATATACTGTATATATATCTTTTTTTTATATATAATTTTCCAAAACATCCAAAAAAATATTTTAGAGCAAAATATATTCTAAATGTATTTAGAACCACATTTGATCAAATTTTAAAATATTTTATATTTGTATATTTGATATTATATATTATATATATTTGAAATATTTTATATATAAATGTAATATTTTATTTTACACATTTAATTTAATTTAACTTATTTTTTCTTGGCTATAAGGGAAAACATTTCTGAGGCAGAGAATTATTGCTGTGATATGTATATATATATATATATCTCACAACACGCTGATTTGATGTAGATTTCTGTACATTTTACAGTTAGCTACAAATAAATGCCAATTAATAAATTAATGATTAAACATAAAATGTTGAAGTAGAAAGACAGAAATAGTATCTTTCTTCGTGTTTGCATATTTTAAAAAACACAATGACAAATATCAGTGTTTTTCACACATGAAGCTTGAGCATAATCAGCCTGGAAAGAGATACATGAATATATGAATACATGAGCCAACAACAATATCAAATGTGTCATGATAATGCTGCGTAAAACATGATTTCACAGTGTCTGTAAATATTCACCAATATTACGCCAGGAAACATTAATACTAATTTAACAGAGATTTCTGGCCAAACACAACAAATTAAGTTCTTGTTCTCCACTGAACAGATTAACTTTTACAGTAAGAAAGCCGTTTTTCAGTCCAGCGGTCATTTCCATGTTTATTTTATTTAATCCTGAATAAGAAGATTATTGGTAACTGGCATAAAACATGAGCGTTTGATAATATTTCAGGTAAAAACGACATGTATCTGTGATCCTGTAATTCATCACGTAGAGTTCAGCCAAGTGTGTGTTTGATTTCCTCACATTTCTTCACAGTGCCGTAAGTATTTCAATATTAATGTGAGAGATGTTTCTTATGAAAGCCTCATGGAAGCAATTACTGTGTGACAACAAAAGAAATGACCTTGTTTTGTTCGGCTGTTGTCATGCGCTAAAAACTCGTCAGAGACTCGTTTGGTCATTTTGATTCGAACAAGCTGCCATTCGCTCATGACTGACTCTGACTTTATTTGATTCTCCATCAGTCATTTTCTGGAAAAAAATAAGATCTATATTTTTTCTCATTAACAGAGAGAGTCCTACCCTTTGCTGACAGAACAACACTTCACAACATGCTGATAATGAGTGGAAACACTGAGCTGAGAGTGAATCTGAGCTCACAGAGTCTCTAATGCATCTCATTTATGATCAAAACCTTCATGAATTCATGATCCTCGCCCTGGGTCTGAATACAACTACTGAAAAATCACAACGGACCGCTCTCACTGGGTTACACACAGGTGCGTCAAATAATAAATGTATAGATACAGTGGTTACAGAAAGTATTCAGACCCCCTTAAATTGTTCACTCTTTGTTATATTACAGCTTTGTATTCAGACCCTTTGCTCAGTATTTAGTAGAAGCACTTTTTGGGAAAGATGCAACAAGTTTTTCACACCTGGATTTGGGGATCCTCTGCCATTCCTCCTTGCAGATCCTCT
>JAUCMT010000674.1:0-11289 GCA_032357475.1 Enteromius thamalakanensis | reverse complement strand
GGGAAAGATGAATGCGGCCAAGTACAGGGATATCCTGGACCAAAACCTTCTCCAGAGTGCTCAGGACCTCAGACTGGACCGAAGGTTTACCTTACAACAAGACAATGACCCTTAGCACACAGCTAAAATAAGGAAGAAGTGGCTTCACAACAACTCCGTGACTGTTCTTGAATGATCCAGCCAGAGTCCTGACTTTAACCCAACTGAGCATCTCTGGAGAGACCTAAAAATGGCTGTCCACCAACATTTACCATCCCACCTGACAGAACTGGAGAGGATCTGCAAGGAGGAATGGCAGAGGATCCCCAAATCCATGTGTAAAACTTGTTGCATCTTTCCCAAAAAGGCTGTATTCGATCAAAAGGGCACTTCTACTAAATACAGAGCAAAGGGTCTGAATACTTAGGACCATGTGATATTTTAGTTTTTCTTTTTTAATAAATTTGCAAAAACGTCTGTGTTTTTCTGTCAATATGGGGTGCTGTGTGTACATTAATGAGGCGGGGAAATTAACTTAAATGGTTTTAGAAAACGGCTGCTAAATAACAAAGAGTTAAAAATTTAAGGGGGTCTGTCCTCATGAAATAAATCAGTGCTTTCTCACTTCTGGACAACTATAAGTTCATACCTTTTATTTCTGACTTCTCATTGAGGAAGCCAAAGAGAAGGGAAGGCTACTTATTTTTCTCAGATTTTGAAGATACTGATGTTGAGGTCAGTCGGAGGCCACGGAGAAGCACACAGTATCAAGGCTAAAGTGGTGGTTGCAGGCGTGACATATCAAATATCCATCAGAGTTCATGTGACACTCTTCTTTCCCTTTCCTCTTCCTTCCTTCCTACCTTCCCCCAATAACACCCGATCTCATCGCTCTGTTCTTCCTTGTCCATGCATCCTTCTCTTTGCATACTAACAAAGAGTGAACATTGTAACTTGGAGAAGCTGGTATCAGATGCTTTGATAGAGCTGCCTCTTCTAGATGAATTACTCCAGAAAGACATTCTCTGGAGAGCTTGTGTCTGTAATCAAACCATTAGTCAAACAAACCTCTATGTTAATGGACTGCCTAAATATCAACAGACCAATTAGTTCAATTCAACTTCTTTTAATGCACATATTCATGATGCATTAAGTTGCTTAATACAGTCAAACAATGCTAATTGCAGCCTCAATGCTTATATAAGCAACTTACAAGCTGCATCAATCATGTTCTTTGTGTTTTATCAGGTCTTCTGCGTGCAGCGTCCAAGCAATTGAACTGGATAATACATACTATAGTGAGCCTTGAGATTAATACATAACAATCTTTGGATGTTTCAGAAGATTCCAAGTGAAGATTTGGTTGTCTGAAAGTGCTGGCCGCTTCACTGATGCTCATCAGAGCTGATGTAACCTTTAGGGAGCACCAATTCCACTCAGCCATCATGCTCTGGTGGATGCAAATGCTCTGGAAATCCTCTGTATGTGTGTGTGTTCTGACCTCCTGCTTGATGTCTGAACTGCCAGATTTACATCAAACATATCTTGATGTGTTTTCTAAAGAATAGCAAGGGTCTTACAGGTTTAGAATGGCATGAGGGTGAGTAATTAATGATAAGATTTTCTGCCATTGTAGGTGAACTAACCATTTAACTGCGAGACTAGAGAATTGATGATGAAAATTCAGCTTTGCCATAATAGGAATAAATTAAATTAATTTACAAAAACAATGCAGTCTTGCCCCTTGTCACACCATCACAATCACCTGTTCCCAGATCAGGCTCCACCGAACGTACACCAGCGCACTCACCTGATCCTGGATCAGTCCCTTTCACCAGCTCCCAATCACCTGCGCACCATAAGAGGCCACTCAGCCATTCATTCGATGGCTGAGCTCAAGGTTGTCTTGTATATAAAGCAAGAGTCTTGCTTTATATACTTACCTGCCCTGCATTATGAACTGCCTCTATCACTACAACCATTGCCTGCAGCACATGCTGTGCTACTCACCTGTGTTACTTACCTGCCACAAAATCCTCAGCCCTGTGATTGTCTTCTGTTCAATAAACTCACCTGTTAACTTGATTCCCTGTCTCTTCTGGTTACTGAGCGTGGTGAGCATAAGATACTTCTTTTAAAACCATAAAAAATCTCCCTGACCAAACATTTGAAATGTAAAGTATACATATTACAGTATATTATCATATACTGTACTAAAGGAAATTAGATTAGCTGACTGTAATTCCCCTGTGCTTCAGGTATACAACAGCCATCAATAAAGAACATGATCTCAACACTGCCACAGGATAAGGAGGATTATGTTGTAAACAAAGCATCCAGTGAAAGCTGTTTTTTTGAGCAACCCGACTGAACCAGACATAACAATGCAGGCTCAGCCAATGGTGTGAGTACAAACAATAAAAGACAGAGGAATGATTAAAACTAGGATTTTAGTGCGAGATGGGAGGCTTTCCCTTTAGAAGGCATTCTTCTAAATGCTTTGTCTCTATTAAAGGACGAGATTGAGTTCAAAGAGTTTCCCACATTATTCCCTTATGATGCCTGGTTACAGTTAGTCACTGACCTCACAGAACTGAGTGTTCATGCTACCCTGTCATTTAAAATGCACATATGCTTGTCTGTTTTTATTTAATCTGAACTATTTTATAATCATTTTCATATGAATTAAGAAAACAGGACATATTGTAATGAGAAGGACATTAGCATTTCCCCCTGGAGATCAAAATGAGAGCTTCTCTGAAACAGCTCACATGGGAACGCTGGAATTAAACATGCATTATTCAGATTTGACATTTGCCCTCCTAAATCACCAATTTAACATGTAATTAAACAAACTCGCTGATTTTATAAATCACAGACTGGATCTTAAAGTGATGACGGGATTACGGAGCGCCTTAACAGTGATCCTGCCTAGTCTCTGCCATCTCACCACCTCTAACCACCCATAATTGCTTCCTGACCTTTGCTCTGACAGCCTGACTTTGACCTGTCACATCCTGTTCTGGTTCCCGAGGGTTGTCCAGTTAGGGATCAGGAAGGGGGACCCCTGAGAACCAGACATGCTAAAACAGGTCCCATAGTTTTAGTAGCAGTGTGAGATTTATTGGCACTGGAAAGAAAGCATGCTGGGAAAATGCAGGCTGCAGGTGGCAGAGGGTTCCTGATGGTGGGAAAACTAAGGGTCTACATTCTTAAAGCCCCTCTAGAAACCAAAGCGGCAGGTTTAGAGGGACATAAATGGAACTGGAGATGCAAACACGCTATTTCAGGAGTTCCAAGTGAAGCTGGCCTTTGAGACAGGCCTCCCCTGTGAGCTGTGGCACACAGACAGGAAGCTAGGGATGGATGGCTTTTTTTCGCCAGGGTCTAAATCATCCCTCGTTCTCTCCCTCCCCCCCTCCTTCTCTCGCTCCACCTGGAAAAACAGCGGCGAGAGAAATGTGATCCTGACTGAAGGGTAGGCTGCAGAGGGGTGTAGTTGTCTAAGCTGCTTTGCACCATTACGCTAATGGAGATAGATGTGGGCTGGAATCATCTTCCCGTCTTCTCTGCTGGATAGAGAGATTGAAAGAGAGTGAGAGAATATCTGCTTTGATGAGCCGTGAGGGCTAGTGTGTGAATGAAGGTGAGAGGAGAGGAGGGAAGCTGCTGGGAGTTGAGAACTGATTGTCCGTCTCCCATCTCACACACCTTCATAAGTCTTCACATGTTCATGCAGGGAAAGATTATGGTTCGGGCCAAAGGAGAATCTGACTTCAGAGGCCTGAAACTGAGAGAAATTAAGTATTGAGCCACTAGAGATGCAAAAAAAAAAAGAAGATTCTCCTGTTCCTGGTGTTCCCTTAACATTAATTATAGTATATTTTTGTGCAAGTGTTTATCTTGTAATGGCAACTTTCATTTCTGAATTTGTTACATTGCACTGTAAAAAATGTTCTGCTGCAGGAATTAAACCGCTAATCACTGTGGCAATATAAAGGTTCAATTTTGTACCTTATTCCCCCTTGAAAGATGCATATTACTAGAGCAATGTTTCCCAAATGGAGGTAAAAGTAAATAATTAAAATGAATGTGGCTGGAAAATTAATCAAACTAAAATTGCAGTATAGCCCGTTGGGATTATTAAATCAAAGGCTACAAGGTTCACTTTATTTGCTCATTCACAGCTTTCAACATTTCTATAGACAGAAGTTCAATTCACAGTATTCCGCCAAAATAAAAACACACATTAACATTTGAAAGTGAAGAATTTGTTAACTTAAATATAATCATTAGACCTATAATTATCAAATATAAATTTTTATGATATGGACAATTGTAACTAACACCAGAAATATGTTTGTATCTTTATTTAGTCTAAAAACTGTTGTGCAAAAAGTGCAGCCCTACTTCATTTTCAAACTGAAACTTAAAAAAGAGTCTGTAACAACTTATTTTAAGGTGTCCTTATTATACATTTTACATGTAATCGTATAATAATAGGCTAATAAACTATGCTTAATTGCATGCAGCTAAACCTAAGACAAATATTAATTCTTACCCAACCATATAGTAAGTTCATGTAGTTATTGAATATTACTCAGTACTTAATTTCACGGTAACAAATACACCTTATAATAATTTTCCATATTTTATTGCCATACTTCCATATTCCATACTTTTTCTTTACAGTAAAATGTGTCTCCTTATCATACTACTATGAGCCTTTTATGAGTAAATAGAGTAGAAAGATGTCCCTTTAATTTTATTGACCCAGTGATAAGCTGTTGTACCCTAAAGGTACAATTTATGCACTTTTTTCTAAGAGTGTAGAACTTTATTTCTCAGATTTGCAATAGCATGTCTTGTTATTTGGACAGTTTTAATCAAATGCAGAAGAAAAATTAAATAAAGCTCAAAATATGACACATTTGTGCCTCTGCTCTCCCTCTCAAACTTTTCACTTGGCCTGTCAAAGCCATTGCGGTGTGGTGTCAGTCATGAGTCCTGTATGACATCATCATAATGAGCCCATAATGGTGTAATGCGGCTCCAAATCACCATGTCTCATTTGAAACCCACCTGGCCCTTAATGACAAATGACACAGCAAATCAGTGCACTATTCTATGAAAATGACTTCAGGAGTGAGTCATCAGTAGAAGCGAGCCGTGTTCAATCTTAACAACAATCGAGCCCAATTTTAACAAAAGCTTTAGCCTCTTTTATCTTCCGTTCTTTCTTTCTCTTTCCACAGGCAGTGATGGAGCAAAGGATTGGTGCATGTTTAGATCTCATAATATCATATATTCTCTTGATGTCTTTGTCCCATAAAGGACGTTTTGGATGTCCCACATTAATTGTTTATGTGTTATAAGCAGGGCTGTTGCATAAATCAGTATATGCTGTACTAGAGTGTGCTACAATTTTAAGATAAGATGTCTTGCCTAATTTAAATTAATGAGACAAGTATATATAATTCTACAAATAATGTAGTAATCTGACAGTTGTAGATTTACAGACATTTAAAAATTGCTATAACATAAATATCACTAAAAAAGTTATTTAATGAATTTCATCCCACCAGTAAATCATAATTAATTGAAAGTAACTGACTGATCGGCATTGTAAAATCAGGTAGCACTGAATTTTACAGTGTCTTTGTTACACGTCATATACACTTACTATAGTTATAATAGTAAATTATGCATATTTATGCAAAAATTAAACTACACTGTGGATAAAAGGTTCTTCAAAGTGATGCCACAGAAAAAAAAAAAAAAAAAAATTTGTTCCACAATGTACCCTTCATCTCATACTTTTTTTTAATGACCTGAAGAACCTTTTTTCACCAAAAAATAACATCTTGTGAAACAGAAGTTTCTTCAGACGTTAAAGGTTCTTTATGTAAGACAAAAGCGTGGCCTTAAACCAAATCCTAATCCTAATAGTAGGAATAAAACAATATAAGTGACTTTTTTTTTTAGTTCACCCAGAAATGAAAATCCGGTCATCATTTACTCACCCTCGAGTAGCTCCAAATCTGTTTGAATCTCTTTGTTCCGCTGAACACAAAGGAAGATATTTTGAAGAAAGTGTGTAGCCAGGCTGTTTTGAGTTTGCTTTGACTTCCATAGTATCGTTTTTTCTACAGTGGAAGTCAGCGGTGACCCAAAACAGCCTGGTTACACACTTTCTTAAAAATGTCTTCCTTTGTGTTCAGCAGAACAAAGAGATTCATACAGATTTGGAGCTACTCGAGGGTGAGTAGCCTAAATGATGACAGAGTATTCGTTTTTGGTGAACTACTTCTTTAGCCTTTTTTTTTTTTATACGTCATTTTTACATCCTACTGATAAAATACATGGGCTCACTCACAGCAGAATTTGGGAGGAAATGGGTTAATATCTGTTGCCATCGTGTGGCTTTTCAACGCTAAGTTTCTGAGGCTTTTGCGCTGCCCTTTGTCGTCCAGCTGATAGAGGGCGCTAGAGGTTTAGCTTCATAGAAGATCAGTCAGAGAGACGCGGAAGCACAAGCACGCAGTGACGCAGCGGGGCAGATATGGCTGTGCGAATTAAAGTTGAATACTGGTGAGTGATTTTACAGTAGGCACGTCTGTAAATTATCTAAAATATTATGTGATTTACAAACGTTTCCATCTTCATCTGAAATATCTTAACGAATGTAGTAGCGTTAGACATAATTTAGTATTTAGCTCTGCTGTCTTTGTTATTAGCATAACCATCTTGTTTCCTTTGTTTATTCATGAATAAATGTCATGTACTAGTTTATCATACAACATGTGCTACTCTCGGCATGCCCGGCATGTCTCGTAAACAGGTTTGAGATCGAAACAGATACCTCGGAGATTTAAGATGAATCATCTTCGATGGGATTTTAGCAGGAAGACTAATCCTAAACTGCATATCCCTCAGGAAAGGGGCTTTCAGTCTTTACAGAGAAAAGGCCCCAAAAAATAGCTTATTCAACACTCAACAGATTATAAATGTGCGATATATTTCGAAAAATAAATAAGTAATGCTATGTCCTTTCTATGTTAAGGGGTTTGTACAAAGAGATATGACGCACATCAAATGAACTGTTAGGGAAATGTATGTGTGCAATGGTATGAGCTAGATTACTGTCTCCAGAAAGGTCGTGATATTCAGACTCTTTTAGAATAGAGTGTTTTAGCCTCTCTTGAAGATTTCAGGGGTTTAGATGAAACTCCCTTACTATCAGAATAAAAGAACAAAAAAGGTATCTACGACTTTTTTATTGCACAATTCTGACTTTTCTTTAACCCCTCAAAAGAAAGTCTGAAATATCAGGCTCTAAACTCAGAATTTGGTCATAAACACAAAGGAAAAATGTAGCAGTTTCCTCATTTATTGTTTATTCTAAAGTGAAGTACCAAAAAACTAAAATGTGAGATTAAACCTAAAAATCTGGGGAATAAGTCAGAGCTGTAACTTTTTCTAAATATCTCAGAGTTTTTCTCAGAATTGCAAGAAACAATAATAATTAAATAACGTAAACTTCATTTAAAATACGTGTGTGTGTGTATATATAACACACATTGTGTGTTTGACGGGAGGTAAGGGTTTGTTGGGTGCCCTAATTACGTCTTCTTACGTTCACTGTTGTGTTGCAGTGGCGGATGAGGGTACGAGCCCCGCTTTCAGGAGCTCAAGCAGGTCGTCACTGCTGAGTTCACTGATGCGGACGTGAGTGGCTTCGTCGGCCGCCAAGGTATCTTGCAAATTAATGGCCATGCAGTGATTTGCATCTTATGCAAAAATATGAATGGGAGGAAACATCATCAGCTCTTCTGTTTCTCTATTCCAGGGAGCTTTGAGATTGAGATCAATGGAGATCTGATTTTCTCAAAGCTGGAAACCAGTGGCTTCCCTTATGAGGATGATGTGAGTAAATCTCTCACACTTATGTTATTTTCACCTGTAAGAGGTTAATGGTTTGTCACATGCATGTGTGCATCTCTCTTTTATCCCATCCTCCAGATTATGGATGCTATCCAAAGAGCCTATAATGGCCAGCCTGTGGAGAAGATCACCAAGAGCCGGCCTCCTTGTGTCATTCTCTAAAGCACCATCACTTGACCCTTCAGTTTTGGCTCTATTACCATAACTTTAACATCTAAAGAAAGAGTGTATTGATGAAGGATCTCTAAACATCCCCTCCTCTTCAGTCCTCTGGTCTGGTTGCTGGACGTAAATGATTACTGTAACTCTAAAGTGAGCTGTTACAGTATGAGGCCTGTAGTCCACGCATCCTTTAAGCTGGAGGAGAAAGATGCGGGGATGTTAAGGAGCAGGCCAATAGAAGGGTTAATGTCTTGGTTACTTATTTTGTTAAAGCCACATTGCCTACTGGGGTCACTGTTCGTCTGCTCATCATTTGTTTTTGTTTTGGGGGGTTCAGAGAGATGTGCTAGAAGGGAATGCCTAAAGCTCTGGTCATTATTTGTAGGTGTGAGTAGATAAATTGTCATTTTGCTAGTGTCTCTTCACATCCACCATCCCATTTCAGCATGAAGAGAATTTAATATTGTTGAGTACCTGAAAAGCTTGTCTGAAGTACTGTAGGGAGCATTCCAGACTAATTTGCTCGGTGTCAAGACTCAGGTGCTTTGCCTCTTGCAAGCATTTTTATTATTAGTTGTAGTGTTGTTGAAGTGTTATATAATTTCTTAATTGTTAAATCAAGCCAAGTAGCTGATTGGAGGGCATTTAAATGACTTGCAGACGCTGCTGCATGCTGCTTTTTTTATGTGTGTGTCTTTAAAAACTACTGAAGACCCTGATTATGAAACATCACATTCTTCATATACGGTTAATAAAATAATGAGCTACCATCCTGCAATTGTGTTTGGATCCCTTGTCTGATCGTGTCTGTACCTTTGCTTTTTACATAATGTTTATTATGTTAGGCTGCATGTGTTCTGCACTCATCTGTATTCTGTTATTGTGCTGAAACAGAACTGTTTGATATGACCGTAGACATAATGTAAGGAAACAGGAAATTAAATTCAATTGGTAGTCTTTGTTTGTTTTTTTTAAGTTGGTAGTTCAAATCTAATTCAATATAGTGCAGTGGGATGGATTCTTCATGTGGATGTGAGGACAGTGATGTTTAGCTGCTTATCTTGGTCCAACTGATGCTTTAATTTTGACATTAAATAAAATACATGGACTGTTCAATGTGAGTTGGGTGTGATTATATGTCAGAGTAAGCTTTTTGTCAGCTTGTCCTAATTCAAAACAATATTTGTTATTTTAAAATGCATATTAAAATGTGATAAATTATTAAATATGTATGTAAACTTTGTAACTTTGCTTACGTTCAGCGCTATGTGCTGCTGCAAACAGTTAAAACCTACATTTAACCTGGTTTACTGCCTTTATTAATTGTAGAGATATATTTAAACTGAACTGAGTTGCACGATGGTGTCGCTTACTTCAGTGATAAACTGCCTTTAGCTGAAAATTAAGTGCTTGCTATTGTCATTTTGCATTATTGACATACTATTTTCCGTACTGTTTACTGTAAAGCTGAGATGGCACAGTCTGTATTTGTAAAATTGCTATAAAGGTGACGACTACTGCTGAAAAGGGCAAGTGTACCCTAAAAAATGTATGTTTTATGCAGCTGTCGGCTATTTTGACACAATAGTGAACTTGAAGAGGATCATTGTCACTGACGAGCATAAAAACTGTAGGCGTGTCAGACAGGTGGAGGTGAGCTGGGTGTAGTCTTTCTGACGCAGCTGGTGTCTCGGTGGATGTGTTGTTTTCTGTCTCCTCGAACAACCAGGTAACCATTAACCTTCACAGGTCCGAATCTAAAGTCAAGAATAATGGGGGTGAAGATAAAGGTCGAATACTGGTAAGTTTATTTTCTGTAGCAGCCTATTGTTGTTCCTCATTGTAAATTCTTTCAATGCGAATACATTTCTGATTGATGTTTTTAAAATGTATCGGCAATGTGTCAAAAAAACCTAGGGAGCTGCATATGACATATTTGGTCGTCAAACACACTTCGAAAGAGCTGTGGTGTCCATAAATGATGCATTTACGCGGCATACTCGGAACGAGTCTTTTACCGCGAATCGGTTCTTTTGAACAGTTCGTTTTCAAACCGGGTTTAAACACCGATGCAGCTATTGTTTTTAATTTTACCTAATTGTATGGTCCCTGACATCATAGCTTCGTATATTTACATGCTCTCTTTTTTTTAAAGTACACTCGTATTTATATATTTATATATGTATACCTTTTTTTTTATTATTAATGATGATGTTATTTCATGTGTCCAAGTTCAGGTTTGTCTCAGCCAGCTATGTTTAATAAAAATTTACGTTAGACAATATTTAAAGTGTGTTTACACCGTGCGGGGAATCAGTGAGTTGTTCGCGAAGAGCGTCATTTAAAAAAAAGGGACCCAAAAGAACACTACGTTCCTGAATGGGACATCGCTACTGTTATTATCGGGCGACTTGGAAAACCGGTTTAAGCTGTTTTGTATGGCAGCTTCTGTATAAAGGCCAGTTATGTATGCAGAAATGACTGAGCGTATTTCAAACTGAAGTAACCGGTTTTCTATGACCCACCAGCGGCGCATGAGGCTACGAACCTCGCTTCCAGGAGCTGAAGCGGGGCATCTGCGCCAAGTTTCCTGATGCCGAGGTGTCGGGATTCGTGGGCCGGAGAGGTTGTGTCCTGACTGTCCTCATATAGACACAATAATCTAAATACAGCATACTTTACATTATTGCTTACGAACTAAATCAATGAAAAGACTGTGAGACTGACATCACCTTCCTCTTTCCTGTAGGAAGTTTTGAAGTAGAGATCAATGAACATATGGTCTTCTCAAAATTAGAAACAAGAGGTTTCCCTTATGAGGAGGATGTAAGTATCAGGAAATATTAACTTTTTTGTGTTTGTTTGTTTATATTGTGTGGCTAAATATATATTGTATATTGCTTCCTAGTTCACATCTTGGGTTAAATATCATAGCCTAGGATCAAGAATACATTTCAAAGCCAACACTTTTTGAATGAGTCAAAAATATAGGTTAAGACAGTTATTTAAATATCACAAACTGATTTATGACACTAGTGAAACTAGACCCCTTTATGACACATATTGATAGTAGTTTTCAGCCCTGCACACTGGGCATTCACTAAATAAATGTTTTGACAATAACATCATTTCGAGTAATCGCTGTACGAATCACCCGCAGCTGTTAGCTATCAGCTAATCAATCCCCTCGTTACGATCGCCCAA
>JAUCMT010000673.1:0-11295 GCA_032357475.1 Enteromius thamalakanensis | reverse complement strand
AGGCTTACTCTCTAGAGCTGTCTGTATATATTTTAAAATGCATCTTAAATGTTTAATCCACCTAATGTAAAGTGGAGCAGAAAACTGCTCCGGCAGATGTAAATAACGTAATAAATTGCAACCATAATTGTATTCATTCAAATACAGCTGTTTATTAGGAGTGCATGTAAAGGCATTTTAACCACTAGTGGATGTCAAAATGTCTTCTAAGAGTAACAGCTCCATCTTGTGTAGAAAACAGAGTTGCAATCATGCTTTCTTTTTTCAAACCATCAAGTCATACAATGCCTTTCACAATGGATGCACTGGTACTCTACTGGAAATGTAAAATGTTAGTAAAGTATACAGTCATATAGGGGGGAAGTGGTTGTCTTAGTGAAGATCTGTTGGTCACATTATTTTCTGTAATACTCAACTTTCAATCACTGTGTCTTGGATTAAAAAATAAAATTGCCCCCATTTTCAACAGTTCAAGGTCACAGTGCAAGAGCATAAAAAAACTATTCGGAGTGTACTTTATGAACAACATATAATACAGATTAAACATATTAAAAAGATTACAGATTACACTGAACAGTATATATATACACGCACACACACATAGACATATATTTTGGATAATATGTAAGTGTGAGTATTTTAGTAAAAAATTGTCCTTTCTACCCCAGAAAATAATATAAGTAAGAGTTTGAGTGTAAGATTATGTTTTACATTTAAAATACATAGAATGTCTTTATATATGAAGGCCAAATTAAAAATCCATTAACTGTAATAATTATATACATGAGAACAGTTTCTGGGTTAGAGAGGTACTATATGCTGCTGTTTCTTATTTTCTCCTATTTCCTCTCTGTAGGATTTGGCATCATGGAAAATACTTTATCCCCCGGTTTCACAGACAAGGTTTAAGCTAGTCCCAGACTAAACTGCATGTTTGAGCGGTCTCAGATGAAAATATCTTGCTCTGACATATCTTATAACATGTCAGTGTCAGTGTTCTGTCTTAAGATGCACACCTGTAATATTTGCTCATAAGGCAATTTTGTAAAAGTAGCTTAAATATCTTAATTTAACTAATGCCTAGTCCTGGCTTAAGCTAAGCCCTGTTTGTGAAACCGGGCCTATATGTCCTAGACAGATCGGTATAAGATATTTGAGTTCTTTGTCTTTATCCGTATTTGCTTTCTCCAGCTGTGATCTGAAACAGAAAACATTGAACATACGGAATCAAAAACATACACAAATTTTCTGCTTGACTTTTCTTGTGGTCCAGACTAATGGAACCCAAGTTGTATGTCTGAGCAATGCATGCATCATAATTATTGATATTAAACTGCGCAGTTCTCCTCATTTATATCAAATCTTAAGTGAAGGGCTGCAGAAAACACACCTTTCGTGCACATTTTCATGCAGTGTCTTTTGTGGACAAAGTTGTTTTTGTTGCCTCCACAGCCGGTGTAACGAAACATCTGGCATCTCTTAGTTCTGGGGTTGTAAACGTATCTCCTCACAGATTGATCACATTCGCCCCTATCAACTGGACTCAAGCAGAATTCTGGGGGATTGAACTCTGAAATGCAGTAACAATAGGATCAGTTAAAAACATAATCTTAGTTATTTTTAATTAGCATTTCAGTGAATACATTTTAAATTTTTCCCCATAAAACAATATAGAGTACAAAAGTGTTTGATACTTGAAATGAAAAACAGTATGTTGAGAATATCAGTAGCAAAAAAACAAAAAACAAACACTTTATATACATTCAAACACGTTTATCAGTCAAAGATACAGTACCGTTCAAAAGTTTTAAATATGTAAGATATTTAATGTTTTTTAAAGATGCTTCTTCTGCTCATCAAGGCTGCATTTATCAGATTAAAAATCCAGAAAAACTGTATTATTGTGAAATATTATTTCAATTTAAAATAACTGTTTTCTGTGTGAATGTTTTATAATGTAAATTATTCCTGTGACACAAAGCATCATTACTCCAGTCTTCAGTGTCACATCATCCTTTCAGAAATCATTCTAATATACTGATTTATTACTAGAGTTATCAATGTTGGAAACAGTCATGCAGACAAATATATTTTTTGGAACCTGTGATTTTTTTCTTCTCAGGATTCTTTGACGAATAACAAGTAAAAAAAACAAAACCAAGTTTTTACCAAATAGTTAACATTTCTGAAATGTAAATCTATGCTATGACTTTTTTGTTCATTTAACAGATCCTTGGTTAATAAAAGTATTCATTACTTTCAAAGAGGAAAGAATAAAAATGTACTGATCCCAAACTTTTGAAGGGTAGTGTATAGATTTATATCTATGTATTTGTTACGAAATAGGTTAAATGAGTGCTTTCTAAAAATTGCTTCAGTGTAGCCAATTACGTTCACATTATTAGTAAATAAAAAAGAAAGAATAAAATTATTAAACATTTTCACTAAAGCTGAACTTGCTGGTGACTGCAATAGACACAACTCAAACACATCTATCTATTGTGTTTAAATAGAAAAACTATGGAGAAGTAGTGTAAGCAGAAAGCAAAAATGGTTATACAAAAAAAACATTTTGTATAACAATGTTGTTATTTTGTTTTAAGCAGATGATGTTTGGCTTTGGTTACTTTTGTATAATAAAGTAATTTATTTAATCTTTAGGGGCACTTAGTGATTTTATGTTTTGTTTTTTTATCATGCAACAGAAAAATAATAGTTAGATAAATCCTCTAATTAGTCATTAGAATAGTCGACTATTCGATAAAATAATCAGCAGAATAATCGTTTAAAAAAATAATCGCTTACCCCCAGCCCTTGATAAATCGCTGCAAAGTGGATTCATGGATCCATTCTGAGGGTGTACCGTGAACCGGGCCAGAGTATGATTGTCCCCCCTCCCCACTCCCCCTCTGGCCTGCACTCACATAGGATTTTAGCAACAACTCTGCCGTAGACTGAAGCGAGCCTTTCTCCGCTATGCTTGTTTTGGAGCCTCGCAAAAATGTGACGTTGCGCACCCTGCGCTCACACTACATGTGAACCGCCCCCGAGTCCAACTGAACCGTGCTCTGGCACACCTCTTCCAACCGGGCCAGGGACGGCTAAACGTACCGCGCTCGGGCACATTTCGGTGCACTCACACTAGTCAAACGAACTGCGCTTGGTGGGCAAGACTTTCAGACGGTTCAGACTGCCTAGTGCGAGTACACCCTGAGATCGCGATTCCTCTGTAATCGGTTCTGAGCTTAGATTTTTTACAGCAGATGGCACTGTATGCTTTTTTTATACTTTGCATTGTCTAGAAAAATTGCTTAGAGTTATTGTAACAAAGATTTGCGGAGCACAGCTCAGGTTCTGACAAATACAAAAACTACCATCAAACTGATGAGCTGCTGGCACTGAGTTTGCGTTTTGTGCAACAGCAGGGTGACAATCACAAACGGGCCATTTCTGGAGAAAGACATTTGATCAGTTAAACAGGAGGGAACACCCAGCTACCATTAGCCAAAACGGCAATTTTTCCCCACTGTGAAACTGCAAAACAAGGATATTAAGATGACAAATGCTTCCCAAGTGACCACAAAGGCACAAATTACCTCTGAGACTGAAAACAAATATTTAGATGAAGTTAAAAGCTTCCGATAAACAGCTGTGTGCAGGGACATGGAAAGCAACGCAGATCTGCAGGATTTTAGAGAGAACAGGAGCGTTTATTTACGTACCGTCTGGCTCTCGGGGAAATCCATTTTTATCAACTTGTGGGCGCATTCTTCGAAGTCCAAGCTGTGAAAATAAAAGATGAAAATGTCACCTTCTGCATCTCATGTGCTAATGAAATATAACACATTGAGTTTAACCGGATCCCAGGATGTGCATACAATTGTAATATATTAATACGCGACCGCAGCACATAAATCAAATGCAATATGTATTAAATATGAACCAGACTGCATTCAAATTAAGCAAAACTATCACAGCACCAGAGGGCATCATCTGTTGAAGGTTAACAAGGGGAACACCATGATCAGAATAATAATAAAGTCTTAACACCCAAAAGATATTACAAAAAATGTCTGCTCTAAGGAGAAACGAGGCTTTCTATCTTAAGCAGGCTGACACTTTTGACTGTCCAGGGATTGTGTTGGCTGTTCAGCACTTGATTTAAGGTCAGTCCAAGATTCTCTCGCTTCAAAGACTAGTGGGTAACATTTTGATCCACTGTTTACTGTACAGCTGTTGGATCTGCAGCAGTATGGATGAAGACATTGTAACTGAGCTGTGAATCTGAAGTCTAAGTTGAATGTGAATTAAGACAATAAATAGAAAACATCTTTCTATTGTGTTCAGCAGGGTATTGAAAAAAAATCACACACAATTGACTCTTATGACCATTTCTGTATAATAAATCAAGATAACTAGAAGTCTTTAACAAATAACTTATAATAATAATAATAATAATAATAATAATATAATAAAAAGTTTGATGTATGAATCAAGTCAACCTGACTCAAGAAATAAGACTTAATAAAGACTTTTTAAATAATATATTTAAAAAAAATGGTTTGATATAAGCATCAGTGAAGATGACAGGTCTCTAAAATGATTGAAACCTAAAATAAAATAAACAGGTACAGATAGGAATTTTTGACCATTTCTTTATAATGAATCAGTCAAGATAACTGTGGAAACTGGTTTCTAATAAATAAAAAGAAGTAATAAAATACAAATTAAAAGGAAAAAATTGTATGGATTAGCCAAGACATTCAAAAATGCCCGTTTCATGAAACAAGTTTATCAAATAAACCAGGCTTATGTTTTTTAGTCTGACTCAAAGTAGGTTGATGTCCAAAATAAGTCTTGTTTAATGAAACAGCCCCCGGGTTTCCAAGAAAAAAAATCTAAAATTATATATATAAATAAATAAATGTTTGATGCATAAATAAGTCAAGATGATCAAGAAATCTAACCTCTCCTGCACACAAGCCTACACAAACAAACTCAGCTTAATGCTTTAGATTACGGAGTGGAAACATGGTAAAGTCTGACCAAGCTAGAATCACTGTTCTAAATAAAGTTCACTCTGCTCTACTTTTTAAATGTTTGAATGCTGTGCCATGACCACTTCAAAGGGCAGGGGCAACTAAAAAGAGAAGGACATGATGGCTAGACTCAACACTACAGGTCCCAAGATGCACAGTTAGCCCCCAGGACAACTTCATATGACTGTCAATCAACCCAGTCCCTATCCACATCAACACACAGCAGTGCACAGCAATATAAACCATGCACCGCTAAATCTTTACTGCTTAACTGCCACTGAAGAATGCATACACTCCAACGCAAACCCACTGTCCTGGTGGCGCGATAATCACTCTAGATATCCGCTGCTGTCTAAAGTCGCGCGCAAATACTGTACATAGGGTTTTCAGTGCCGCCGTGAATATTGTTACCCCCATGCGATCCTCCCTGAAACCACATAAGGTTAATATGTTGGTTTTCCTAGTGCAAAGCAAGGATATGATACCTTACATCTAAATCACATTAGTTAAAGCTTAAGTAGGCCTAATTTTTATTTATTGTCTGTATTTTCACTTAGACCAACACTTCGTTTTCAAGTGACACTTTAGAATTTTTTCGTTTTAAAAATTGTAAAAAATAATTTCTTATTGTTTGTTTATTGTTAGCCTACTTTAGAATGATCTGATTTCGTTTTTTAGATTGGAAAAAGCAAATCAAGATTTTTATTTATTTATTTTTAAACGGCGGTAATACTGCGCATAAAAACCGCAAGGGAAATTTCCTAACCGTGACAGTCCTATGTGCGTCTGTGTTATAATGGTGCTTTTTGCCCCGTGTGCGCTGATGCTTTCATCTGTTGACATTTCCGAACGCCTTCCTACATTTGCTTAATAAAAGCGGCTTTCCACAGAAAAAAAGTGCATCTCATAAGTATGAGAAAAAAAAAAGAAGATTTTAACTGTCTCGGGCTGAGATCGGGCTCGGACATAAATATCTTAAAGCCTGTTGGACGCAGGCCGAGCTCGGACAGAAAAATGCATCCCGATCCGCAGTCTACTTCAGACGGCTGAGAATCATTTAAGAATAAAGAAGTGCCTGTCCTTATGAACGGACCACTAAATTATTGACTCAAATGTTTCAAAATTCAAAAACGCAAATCATTAATTAAAAAAACAGTGCTGCTCTGTGTGTTGCATATTTGCGACTGTTCTGCTGTGATCTCGAACTATTTTTATTAAACAAATGGAGCAAACAGAGTCATCAACATATCATTTCAATAAATTCTAATTTAAATACTGAACTTAAATGTAATAATCCTATAATATTAACTATGTTAAGTCTTGTATAGGCTATAATGTCAAATTTTCAATCGTGGTTTTCAGGGAACTTCGCTGACTTCGTCGTGTAATGTTGCTTAATGTATAATATTGTGTTATATGCCTTGCCCTGTTTAGCACCGATTTTGATTCAGATTGGTCTAAAAATGACGGATTTTTGATGTTAAGAACAGCTTTGACAAATTCATTCTAGTTAATGAATAATTCAACCGTTCTGATAAAAAGTCTCAAAAATAAATACATAAAAACAACTGTAAGTAAGAATACAAAAATAGTATTCAAATGTCAGACTTAAAAAAAAAACAGTTCACGAGTCAGATAGTCATCGGCGGGTTCACTGCTAACAGAGACGTTGTTATAAACAAGTAACATACATGATGATATAGGTTTTTATGGGAGTTTTATGCGTGTAATATTACGTTGCAATGCATTTATTATATCATATACCTTTATAGAAAACTACAACAAAAATCCATTGCCATACCAAAGAATAAACTACCCGCCTAAGTGGCTAGTGAGACCCGCCACAGCCGAATTTTACCCGCATTTTGCGGGTGCCAATATCAAGCCCTGATATAAATATATCTTACTGACCACAAATTTTTAAACAAGTGCATAACAATGTCTCACATACTCACAGGTTTTCTCATCTCTTTACATAATTGACTTTATACAAGAAGAGAGAAAAAAACCCACAATGGGAATCACAGGGTTCAACCACAAACCAATGCACTTGATTTCAACAGAAAAATAGCTGGAGCTAATCTAATTTCCTACTGGGTCATACTTTTTCCTGTCCATACACCAGCCTTGCCTCCAGGCGAAGGATTTGTGGGCCAAATCAGTTTCATCCCAGCCTCAAAGGCAGTTTGTAGAAAGGCAGAGTGGGAAACCTTTGTAGTCCCTCTCTTTTTTAGCTTTGCCCTCTTTCTGCACTCAGGCCAGTGAACAGAGAGACCATAGCACTGGGCGACCTCTTGCTGAGCTGCAGCAGAGCGCTGCGAGAGACCAGGTTCGTTTTAAGAGGTGAATCCAGCAGCCAGCGGCCAAGTTTATAGACATTAAGGAAGTCAGTTGACTCCCAGCTGGTGAAATATTTAAAAGCTCGTCGCACAGCACTTGAACGCATTGAAAGAAGCTTATTTGGAAGCTGAGTGTCATGTTAGATGTGTTTTATATAGCTGAACACTTAAAGAAAAACATTTTAAATGAAGCTAGTACACATCCAAAGCCTGCTTCTGACTGCTTTAAGTTCTAGATACAGAATCAGCTTCTGCTGAATCTTTAACATGCGACTGCTCGGCGACCCCGAGGCGCTCAGAGGTTTAGTGCTTTCAAACATTCTCTGCAATAAAGGCTTTTTTAAAAGCATCAGGTCAAAAGAAGTGGAAAAGGGAAGCCGTGAGGAAGCCTGTGAGTCCACACACACAGACACAGAGTGGAGCATGACTCTTTGCCTGCTAGGGGTGTATGAATAGTCATGATATATTCACAGTAGTTTCGCAGGTGATACAAAATTTAGTCACATTTATTTAACCATTAAGCATTCTTAAGGCTCATTAGGCAATTTTGCAAACGTACCCCCGGTCTCAGATGCTGTAGCACCTGATTTAAATTTCAGTAGCAAAATAGCACTCATATGTGAAGTCTGAAAGTTAAATTGTCATTCATTTACATGAATCTGCTGAAACGGTTTCCTATGTGAATGAACGGATTCAAACATTTTCCTGCATCATACTTAATGTACAGTGCAAGTTAGTTCTAGGGCTGAGCGATTTAATCAATTTATTAATGCGCATTTCGTCAGTAAAGCCGGTTCTTTGATTAGCGGTACATCTCAATCAGCTGTTTTTAAAATGAGCAGCAGTTGATGAGCAGTAGATCACTGACAAGCTATGAAAATTGCATTCAAAATCGGAAAATATGAAAAAAAAGACAATATTGAGTAGCTTGTCAGTGATCTACGGCTCTGTGCATCAACTGCCGCTCATTTTAAAAACATGACAACATTTTCAAACCCTCTTGAAATCAAAGCATAACTAATTTTGAAGTCCTTCACCACAGCGACTTCTGATCCATGACGGCACTTCTGCGCTCCGTGCTGGTGAAGTTCAATTAAAAACAACTAATCTGAAACTTTATTAATTCAACGTGCGTGCTGTGGCCCCCAGGGGCTTCAGGAGCTTGGGTTCAAAAACAAGAAAAAACAGCCTCATCTCTACACATGGGATCTCAAAAGTAGGTTGCTTTTCAATTCCAGCCAAAATAAGCTTTTGCACAGACTATTTCTGGTGGCTTTTAGAGCTGCTCTCTTTCTGCTGATGGTAGCACGAAAGACGACACAGAACCATTAGATCACATGACGCACACACTCACCTTGATTGGATGGCGAGGTAAATCGTTCGACGGAACGCAACCAAGTTCACCTCTGTCTGGTCGAATATGGTGACTTTCTCTTCTTCTAAATAAAGAAAAGACAATCTCAGTACAGTTAAACAGGACAGAGACTGGCTGAAGTTTGTGTCATATGATATGTCTCCCTCCAGAGGTCAATAGCACTTGTTCTTTGCCGAGTTATTTTAATTCAAAGGCGCTCAGCCTTCTTTGATGAAGCAATTAACACAGTTAAGCTCATCTGATCACAGGAACAGAACTAAAGAACAGCAGAGAGACACACAGCTGTGCTCAATGACAGGGAGCTGTTGAGGGAGCACTGGTGCAATGAAAAAAATCATTTTCTTTGAAATTTGAGGGGGGAAATGCATTCAACCTGAAATAATAGTACATATCTCATTTATACACTATAGACATATTCTGACGGGACTAGTTTTCTAAAACTCCAGGATCTCGACTCTTTAATCCCCAAGTTCATAAGTATTGTCACTGATTCTGGAAAGAAAACAAAAAAAAAAAACATACAAAATTAGTTTTCAATATAAGGAAATTGTGGACTGGATATTTTTTTCCTTTTAAATCACAGAAATGTGAAAGATTAGTAACAACATTGGCTTTCAGTCATTGTTATTTTTTGTTATTTTTTTATTATTGTTATTTTTTTACTGTTCGTGGCTGTTTTTGACACATTGACCTCCATTATAACCACATTTTTTGATTGCAAATATGCATCATATAATCATGCATTCTTAATTGAAAACACTGAGGATTGTTATCAGCAACAGGACCACACGCTTGAGTCTGATTGGCCAAACATCAGTATTTGCATACTTTTGCAGAGTATGCTTCAGGCTTTAAACTACATTACAGTTTTAAGTTCGAGAAAGATTGTTACAGGACCGCAGAGATCCTTTAAAGGCCTGAAAAACAATGTGTTACGGTGTGGAACAGGTAGACTCCAAGACAGCCATAGTGTTTTATGCAGTCTCTCCTCAGCTCGAGACCCAATAGACCATAGGAGCAGGATTATCTAGGGGAACTGATGCAAATCATTGTCCCAAAACACTGGCATTGCATAAAAAACTTGAATAAGAACAAGGACTATAGCACCACCAAGCCACATCATAACACACAAAAAATAGGCACAATTGTATTAATATTTAAAGTACATATTAGAGCATGCAACACTTGATAAATATTTTAAGTACCATCTCCAGCTGCCTCGTCTTCATTTTCATCATCATCATCGTCATCATCTCCACTGGCATCAGCGTCATCACCAGAATCACTGCTTCCTTCGTCAAGAATTTCTGAGGTATGAAAACAAGACAAATAAACAAATCACAATATACATATAACTCGAAAGACAATTTGCACACTATTATAATATTATATGAGTTGCATTATCATAAAGTACTGCAAAAGTCAATTAATCATTGAATATTTCATCATTTGGATTTGACTTTGTGGAAAACGAACACTCTTTCCTATTTGCCCAGGTCTTACACATCTTAGGGCACAACTAAGTTGTCACTTTCTCCACTGCTGAACGATTCCATTAGCTTTGCTTCTAAAGCCATAAATGGAGTAATCATCTCCGCATCAGAGAACAAGCATCTGCAATTGTCGCAATCAAGGGCCACCATTTCAGCTTCCTGTACCATATGGCTGTCCTCAGTCCGTTGTACAATTAGTACACAATTAAAATTCAAATGCGCTAGCAGAGACAGTGCATCAGAGGGCATCTCTTTTAATAGGCAGTAATGAGAAGAACGGGGAATGCGTACAGCAAAAGAATCATTAACTCACCCCGTTTAATTGCTTTGTACTTCTCCTCGTTCTCCAGGAAGTTGGGATCCAACTTGAAGACATCTGCAAAAGGAATATTGTTGATGTAAAGCAGACATTCGTTTGCAATTACACGTTTCGCAGCAATTAAGTCAGTGCCAACGAGATGTAATCAGAGGCAATTACCCATAAAGAAGAATTTGCTGTGTATTAGCCGTAATACATAAAAAGAGCTTAATGTGATAATGGCTGTTCATGCTCCCCAAAGGGCCGCTTGTATGGATTTTCAATTAGCGCGCTTTGTCTCAGAAGCCTCAGAAAAGATGCTTATCAGCAAACATCAGCACAGACAGTGGCTAAATATGAGAACTGAGAGAGCAAAACCCTCAATTACACACAGGCAGAGCAAGGACTGCAGTCTCTGGTTTGAGAGCATGCGTTCCCTCGCGGGTGACTTTACAGAGAAGGAAGTCATCCATTATGATCATATCAAGGTAATTAGCTGCTAAACATAAAAAAAACCCTGGCAGGTTAGGTGAGTGAGGTACTGAATCGTACTCACTCAACACCTTTAGCAGCAATGATGAAAACAGGAAGTGTTTTAAACAAAACAGTGGAAATTACAAACTTAATGCATGGGTTTCATTATGATTGATACATTTGATATATTGTTTGTAGACAATAGGGTTGGGTCGATAGACGATGCCATCGTCCATCGCCGATGGCCGATAGACATCACGATGCTGAGCCGGCATCG
>JAUCMT010000672.1:0-11297 GCA_032357475.1 Enteromius thamalakanensis | reverse complement strand
TCAGAAGTCTGTATCTGCTGTGGTTTTACTGAAGCTGTGATCCGATTGGCTGTCTCTGCTCTGGTGGGCGTGGCTGCCTTTGCTTTTCTGGTTTATGACTTCAGATCCAGAAATCTTCCACAGAAAAGAAAAAAGAAGACAACATCATTGAACTCTGATTAATCACTAGTCATTTGTTATTTTACGAAAAGCATCTGTTTTTAATTTGTTTTTGTTCAGTTTTATTTGATTGTAGTCTGTGATTTTTTTTTTTTCACTTGTGCTCAATATCTTCCTGAACTGATTAATGGATTGTTTTCAGGGGAAACAGCCATTATGAGATGCTGAAGATAGGTCACCGTGATTATGCCAAGTAAGACATGATCCTTGTAACATCCACACCAGACTCTACACCAGGCTCCACCCCCACTGTCACTCTCCGTTCACAATCACCAGAGTATTAATTGCCTCACCTGTTCTACCCACCTGCAGTCCATCGCCAGCTCTGATTACCACCACTCTTAAGCACCCACCACACTGCAGTCAGCGTCCAAGCTCGTCAATACGAAGAGGACATTCTTACCTGTGAATACTCATCTCCTATTACTTACCTTCTATTTTCAGAGGCCCTCCTGAAGGAAAGTCAAACTGGTTTAATGGATAGAGAGTTGGACCTGTAACCCGAAGGTCCTGGGTTTGAGTCCCTGCTCCAGCAGGGATTGTAGGTGGGGTGAGTTACTATCCAGTTCTCTCTCCACTTTCAACATCACGACTGAGGGGAGATCCTTGACCAAGGGACCAATCCCCCAACTGTGTGTGCGTGGTTGTTCATTTCTGTCTCCTGTGTTTGTGCACTTGAAAAAGTCAAATGCAGAGCACAAATTCCTAGTATGGGAAAACCATACCTGTTCACATGTCAAGTGCTTTCCATATACTGTATATCCAATTTAATTGACTTTACTGCAAACTCTTAATTTCTTAATAATAGACCAACATGTTACTAACCACAGTTTCTAGCTCTGAACGTCTTACATTAATCTCTCGGCTGCATCAAACTGTTCAGTTCTGGTGTTTCATAATTCAGATTCAGTTTGCCTCTAAGTCTCCAGTCAGCACCAGATCAATTTTTTTGTTTCACCTTTAGCAGTTAGGCAGTCTTCAGGCCTAAACATCCACAGTATCTTCTTGTATATCCGAATCAGTGTTTAGTATCTTGGCAGTTTTCACTTTGTCCTTTTTTTGTAATTATATTGATAAAATTTCATAAAATTGATTGGAATCAGTCTTAGATTTTGAACCTTTTGTTTTTATTTGATGAAATTTGAAAGGAAGACAAAAAAAGAGTACAAGTATGAAGTACACTTGCACACAAGTTTTTCTGTGTGTTATACACCAATACAATCAGAAAGTCTGTTTATGTGTCATATTTTTTTAAGGTTCATGCTGATACTTATTACAAATCAGACTAAAATATACTCTTACACTAATATCTGTTTTGTCGTTAAAGCACAGAAACCAAATGCATGAACAAACAAGTCAATGAGAATATTATGACGTTTAGTTTGCAGTATAAAATGACACTTTATTTGTGTTATTGAAAGTTATTTAGTGTGTATGATTCTAAAAACAGATTATATTTGGTATTAAAAAACACACTGTGCAATCATTCCCATGCTCACAAAAAATAATGGTTAACATTAGTTTGTTCTTCAGTTTGTATTCTATCATTAGTTTGATCTTTACAATATATAATTCAGTCCCTGCAGATAAAGGGCAGGAGCGATTGTGGGCGATCTTGACAGTTCAAATCTGTAATACTTGCAAAAAGCTTTTAGGCTAAATCTGTGTTTGTCCACTAGAGACATGATCAGATAATAATACCAGCAGCAGTATATATATCTGTATGGGACAGTTTATTCATTCAGCAGATCATTTTAACAACACTGTAAAAATAATTTATCAAAAACTACAGAACTCAGCTACGGATGCTAAAGTAAAAAAAAAAAAAATACTTAAAAAAGTTAAACAGTTACACTGGTATAAAAATTTGTTTGAACGTTTAACATACTTACAAACCACCAAAATAATGCTTGTGGTAGAAGAGAAAGCCACAATCAAAGCTCATCACAAATAGCTTCACCATAAGAAGAATATACTATATATAGAAGGTGCATTCATGTGAACACAAAACACCATCATGGTAAGTGGTGTGTAAACAATTAATTAAATACTATAAAATAGTTCATTAAAAAATTCACACATTGGTAGCAATGCCATATAAATGTGCAATACTGTCTGAATTCACAGTAACTATTGTTGTGGCATTAAGGGGATGCCCTCCTCCTCAGTCCCCCAATCCTGATGTCTTACAGCTGAAAGAAAACATTAATCATAATGGGTTAAATCTGAATAAAATCTGAAAACGGAAATTAAATCAGAACTGAATAATACTTTATTTTAATTAAAGCTGAAGTGTATGATTTCCAAATAAATAAGATCACAATGTTACTCACCATTGATTGTAAGTTTGAATCTCTTGTATCTGGTCTCTCGGCTGCTGACGATCAGGAGTTTATAAACTCCGGTGTGTTGAGTTGTGCTGTTTGTAATGGTCAAAGATCCAGTTTGATGATCCAGCTTCAATGTGTTTCTGAACTTCCCTCCAGCGCCATCGTATGTACAGAAACTGCCTTTAATTATTTCACCTCTAGCGATGAGACTGTCTTCAGGTCCAAACGTCCACAGCACCAGATCATCATCTTGTATTTCATAATCGTTGCTTAGCACGACTGAAGCTCCCTCCGTTCCAGATTCAGTATTCTCTTTAATTGTATGCCAGCACCAAAAAAAAAAGTAAAAACATTAATGTCAAACCAATATTAACTCCCATCTGATCAATTTGAAACATTTTAACACAAACTGCATATTGTTTTGATCAATGGATTCTGCATCTGCATTATGATTTTTAACGACTACATCAATACACTTTTTTTGTAGAAATTTAAAATGCAAAATGTTGCGTCTGCTGGTCATATCGTATTTTGTATTTTTATTTTTCTTGTTTATTACTTAATTAATAGCCTAAAGTAGTCAAATGCAACACGATTTACAATGCATTTTACTGTAAATGCCCCTAATTTCTGATGCGACAATAAAAAAAAAGAACTACTTGAGTCGTTTGCATCTTTTTCTATTAATTAATATCAATTAAGTCATTATAGCACTCATAAAATTGATTAAGCGACTCACCATGGGCAATAACCATAAATCTCTTGCACATGCTCTTTTTGCCTCTAGTGGTTTGAAGTGTGTAAACATCTGAATGAGCTCTGCTGATGTTCCTGATGGTCAGATCTCCAGTTTGCTGGTTTAACTGCAGTCTGTCTCTGAATCTCCCATCAGGACCGTCATATAATTTGGTTTGACTAGTGGCTCGGTCGATTTCGGCAATGAAAGTGTCTTTATCACTGAACTTCCACAGTATCCTGTCATCATTCTTCAGATCAGGTACACCAGTTTGTAGAGTGACAGAATCTCCAACAGTATATTTCAGCGTACGCACTGAGAAAAACATGTATCAGAAACATGCGAGTGTGCAAACGAATGGGGCTATGAGTATTAAAATTATCTTGAGCTACTCACTCCAAACCAGAACATTGAATTTCTTGTAAAAGCCTTTGTTGCTGCTCTTGATCTGAAGTTCGTAAACTCCAGAGTCTGTGCTTTTGGTGTTCGTGATGGTCAGGTCACCAGTTTGATTGTCCAGCACCAGTCTGTCTCTGAATATGTCGTCATCAACAGAGTAGATGCTGCTCTCGTTGGTCTGGCCATCGATTTTGGCTATGATAGCGTTTTTAGGTTCAAACTTCCACAGTATCAAATCATCTTTATGTATTTCAGTAACACCGGTCTGCAGATGGACAAATTCTCCTTCCGTGAATTTCAGCGTGTCCACTAAATTTCATAAATAAACAGAAACACACAAGTTGATGCAACTGTGGAGGTGAACAACAAAATACCCAATAAACGAAGTTCAAAAACAAATAAAGTAACACTAACAGACAAAATTGTAGGATATTGATAGTGTTTGCACCTCGTACGATAACTTTAAATCTCTTAATTTTTGTCGCTTTGCTGCTGATGATCTTCAGCTGATATTCTCCAGAGATTGCGATCCTGATGTCGCTGATGGTCAGATCTCCAGTCTGATGGTCCAGCTGTAGTCTGTCTCTAAATCGCTCAACATCAGCATATGAGATGCCATTTTTGTCGATTTGAGCGATGACAGTATCTTGAGGTCCAAACATCCAGAGCACTTCACTGTCTCTTTGGATTTCGGCTGCACCGGTTTTTAGTGCGACAGTATGTCCCTCCGTCACTGACACTGTCTTCTTTTCTGCCATTGGAGAGGCAGAATTTGGGTGAAAACATGGTAAATGAAACATTGATTTCTCTTATGAACAACTCTGCTCCTCTATTCGCTCTAGATAACACGCACCTTTCCGTTTTTTTGAGTATTTTTTGTAGTACATCGCTCCTAGAGCTATAGCCACTAACAGCAGGACACAGAAACATATCAGAACAATATAACCAGCGGACAGACCTGGATCTGGAACAGCTGAAGAGAAACAATCAAACATCAGTGTGAGGGAACATCTAAATTACACTCTTTTAATGTGATTTAACACGAAGTAGGGTACATACCAACAAAAACATTGAATCTCTTGTATAGTGTCTCTTTAGTGTTGGAGATCTGGAGCTGATAAACTCCTGTGTCTGTGGTCATGAGGTCTTTGATGGTGAGAGATCCCGTTTGATTTTCGAGAAGTAGTCTCCCTCTGTATATATCGTCTGAATTTAGTGCGATATTATTCTTTGTGTGAAATTCAACTACAAGACTGTCTGGAGTCGTAGGTCCAAACGTCCACCGTATGAGATCATGTTTCTGTGAATCAGTAACACCGGTGTGTAGAGTAACAGAATCTCCTTCTTTCTTGTTTTCTAATCCTGCAAAAATCACATCTGGAGAACAAGCAGGACAGTTATGTGACTTATGTGAAATATTGCAAATTACAAGATCATTTTAAAACTATAATTACCAGTTTAGCCATGTTAACAGTGTGCAAATAGTGTACAAACATCTGAGCTTCTCACCATGGACAGTAACACTGAATGTACTGAGGAAGGTCTCGTTGCTGATGATCTTCAGATGATAGTCTCCAGAGTGTTTGGTTCTGATGTCACTGATGGTCAGAGATCCAGTCTGGTTGTCTAACCGCAGTCTGTCTTCAAACCTCTCATCATCAACATCGTATAATGACACTGTCTGAGTTTTGCCATCCATTTTAGCGACAATAGCGTTCTGAGATCCATACATCCACATCAAGTAAAATATTCTCTGTGTTTCAGTGACATCAGTTTGTAGTGTGAGAGAATCTCCCTCCTTCACTGATACTTTTTTTGTCTCGCTGTACACACCTGAAAGACAGAAACAGTACTGTAGCTTAAGCTTAGTCCAAACAAAACATTAGCGCTGCAATTGTTCTCCGCTATGAAATTGTAATGATTAGGCAAATTAACTTAATAGTACAACCCCTTATTAGCCTTATTAAAAATTAATCATGGTTTTATTTCCGGTGAAAGTGTGTTAACCATTGGATACTGGCATTGGTTTATTATTATTATTATTTTTTTATTAGCCTATTAAGGAAAAGTAATATTAGTAAGGGTATATATAATTAAAGGTAATCATTAACCTGCATTGTAATTTATAGATTCAATATTCAGGCTAAACGTAATCATTTTTAAATTATCCTAGTCTTTGTGTAGGCTACTTGTTTTTACAGAATTTATGGTTTTTCTATAGGCCTAAATATTCTCGTTAATATCTTTGACGTTTTCAAAATGCGTCTATCAACAGCTGACTAATCGGATTTCCCTATCTGTGTTAATGGCGCCGATGGCAAAATTACGCGACCTTGAAATGACATCATCACACGCTAGTTACGTAACGTGCTTACATATCCTACAAGCTGCACAGCAAATAATAAAACAGAAAAACACTGATTTTGTAAATGCGTCTGTAATAAACGCGAGATTTTGTGTAAGGACAATCCTTACGCTATTGCACGCCAGTGACCGAGGCCGAAATGCTTCTTCTCGGGCAATAACAATGTGAAACCGAAAGTATGAAGAACCGAGCCGACTTACGGTCAAGAAATAATGCAAAGGAAAAGAACAATAGTTTCTTCATATTGTTGTGTTGTAGGTTTCTCAAGTTCATAACCATGACTCGATGACCGTCGCAGCAGAGACGCGCGCGGCCGCCGCAATCATGGGTGGCAACCTAATAGAAAGGAAAAGCAGAACTAGATTGTCAGATAGTCAAATGACATCATTTCGGTTTGTTTACATTGTGGCCAAATACTGTTTTACATTTTAAAATATGTACACTTTTAATGACAGCGTGAATAAGGAATATCCACGCTCTGATGGAGCATCCAGGGAGCGTGGTTGGATCCAGATCCAGATGTACAGATTTACCATTCTCAACCTCCTAGATGTGGATCCAACAACGCCCCCCGGATGCAACGTGCCCATCTTGGAAGTGGTTGTTCTTGCTTGTAGTTTCAGTCTCTGTACACACGAGGGCAGAGAATCATAGGCTAACGATTTGCCATTGTTCCCCAGACTCAGGAATACTTGTTTTACTTTCAGCATTAGACATAAAATCAACATTAAGATAATTAGATATGTCTATTAGTTATAGCCTACCCTTTTATGATCAGCTATTTTATATTAATAAAAATAAACATATCAAATAAGGCTTCAGTTTGACATAGCATATATTAGTACTGGTCTAAATATTTTTTATACGTATATTGATCAATAAGACTATTTGTTAGTTTGAATGGGACACATTTTAAATGTAATATTTCTACATTTGACATCTGTCTGCAATGACATGAAGTAACAGAACAAACTGACACAGTACTGATCAAAGTTTTAGCCGCTTTTAGATACTCAAAAACAATGCCATAAATAGATGTAATGTATAAATTAACTTCTATTAACTAAATCAATTTAATATTTGGTATTACAGCTTTTGGTAAAACAGCACAACGACAGCACACAGCTAAAATAATGAAGCAGTGGCTTCACAACAACTTCACACAAAACACCAGCCAGAACCCAATTGAGCATCTCTGAAGGGACCTAAAAATATATATATATAAATAAATAAATAAAAGGGCTGTCCACCAACATTTACCATCCAACAAGAGAGTACTGGAGAGGATCTGCAGGGAGGAATTACAAAGGGTCTGAATACTTAGACCCTTGTGATATTTCAGTCTTTCTTTTTTTTTATAAATCTGCAAAAATGTTAACAATTCTGTGTTTTTCGGTCAATATGGGGTGCTGTGTATACATTAATGAGGAAAGAAAATTAAATGATTTTAGCAAATGGCTGCAATATAACAAATAGTGAAAAATATTTGGGGGTCTGAATACTTTTTGTACCCAGAGTATATATATATATATATATATATAGTAAGCCAACTAAAAGACATTGAAGAGATTGACAGAAATAAGGACTATTGTTTTCATGAGCAGTAACATGGTACAGTACACATAATCAGACAGTCCTGAATCTACAGTTGCTCTACAAAACCTTGCCACTAAACAAGGAACTGCCCCACTGTCATCGAGAATCAGGTTCAGAGTTAATTTCAAAAAAGTCTGGTGTGTTATTCGAGCGGTCTGTGACAATGCTTTACATTTGTCTCTGTCTGTCTTTGTTGTCTCTAACTGGTAAGTTCTAAATATTTTTTGCTACATTTTAAACAAACCATCATCAGTTGTGACTGAAACTGTTTCAATGTTTGTTCCACAGCTGTGTTTGGTATTCAGATCGATGAAACACAGACCATGTCAGTGATGGAGGGTGATTCTGTCACTCTACACACAGGTGTTACCGAATTACACAGAGATAGTGTGCTACTGTGGACGTTTGGACCTCAAGACACTCACATCGCTAAAATCAACAGAGTCCATAATGAGACGTTTCACAACGATGCTCATGAGAGATTCAGAGACAGACTCAAGCTGGACGACCAGACTGGATCTCTGACCATCACAAACATCAGCACAGAACACAGTGGACTTTATAAAGTAGAAGTCGTCGATGAAAATAGGGTCTCAAGAAAGGATTTCATTGTTAAAATCTATGGTAAGCAGAGCATTATTCTTATGCATATATCTGCCTCCTTTCATAATCTTATGTTAAATATAGTATTAAAAAATTAAAGTGAATATTCATAATAGCATAACAGTCATTTAAGATATGGCAATATGAATTTCAATAAAATGAAAATAAAAATGGCTTAATCATAAGATAAACAGTTGGTTTATTTTTTATTATTATTATTTTTTAATACAAAACATTATTTTATTTTAAAATATGATGCGTTATGTTAAACACTTACTTATACTTAACTTGTCATCCATGTCAAAGTTTCCACTTTGGTATGTGGTTTATTCTTAAATGTCATTTAAAAACAAAACGATTAGTGGTTGGTTGCTTTTTTACGTTTGTCTGGCTTTTTGCCTCTTTGCCAACCTAGAATGAAGGCTTCAACTAAAAGTCTTTTAGTAGATTTAAACCACTGTAACTGAACTTAAATACTTTCGATGAAGGATGTAAAAGCCATAGTTTCTCTGTTCAGTCAAATAGTGATTCAAATATGAGAACTACCCAACACTGGATCCTGTTTCTTCGAGATATTTGTTTCTCAGTATTTAAGTCTGGCACCTTCAATAAGCACAAACGATAAAAAATATTGTTCATTTGATCAAAATGAAAACTTTTTAAGTGTATCTCACAAGTGCAATTTAATTTGCATTCGCATCTTTATTTTTCTAATATTTCTAAGTTTATAAACTGTTATAATAAACCGCTGACAAACAAAGAAGCTCTGACTTATTGTTTTTTCTTGTGTTCTTCAGCTCGTCTCCCCGTTCCTGTGATCACCTGTCCACAAAATCTTTCATCATCGGTCTCCAGATGTTCACTGCTGTGTTCGGTGTTAAATGTGAGTCATGTGACTCTCTCCTGGTACAAAGAAAACAGTTTATTGTCCAGTGTTAGTGTGTCTCGTGTCATCAGCAGCGTCTCTTTACATCTGGAGGTGGAATATCAGGAGAACAACACCTACAGCTGTGTGCTCAACAATCCCATCACAAACCAGACCACACATCTGGACATCAGACAACTCTGTCAGATACATTCAGCTGGTGAGATAAGAGATATGATAAATTCATTTTAATTTATTTAGGAACAGTTTCTTTAAATACAACAGCCACTCCTCTTTTAGCGCATTAATCCCATGAAACTTTGACCATCATAATTTATATTTTCCTTGGAAAAAAACAACAACTATGCGTTATATGTGTTGTTTTTGTTTTGACTCAGGTCGTAGCTTTGGCTTGACATCATTAGAGACAAAAACACAAGCTGCTTTCAAAATATAGCCAACAAGTCACCCAATGTGTGTGAAAATAAACTGTACGCATTTTAAACTATAATTTTGTGGATTCAGTCACGTATTTTCCCACCTTCTTTGATGCAAAACACTCTAGCTGATAACTAGCTGTGTATTTGTCTTGTTAATGCCAGCTTTAGTACTTATTAAGTCTAAAAATGTAAAAAATATTTTTCTTTCAATCCTTAGACCACGTCCACGATTATGGGTTTACTGAAGCTGTGATACGATTGGCTCTCTCTGCTCTGGTGGGCGTGGCTGCTGTTGCTGTGTTGGTTTATGACATCAGATCCAGACGGGTTTGACATGAAGGACAGAGCTGGGCCCATGGGGCATTTCATCACGCAGACATTTGGGTGAATGTGATTTTATCAAGTAGAACATGTTCCTGGATCAACATGTTGATTTTGTTGATCGTGGAACATCATTCCAGTCAACCAATCAGATTTGAAAGACAGTGAGAGTCAAGTGCTTCCTAAACATTCATATTTATTTAATTAATTATTTGGATAACTTATGCATAGGGATTTTTTTGTTGGGTTTTTTGGACAGGTATGTTGTAAAAACAATAAGAAAAGTGAGTTTAGCTGAAAATATGACTAAATTTCAACACCAACTCCCAGGGTGAAACACTGTCAGAAATTCACAAGATGGTATTTAGTGACAAACGTGACTGAATTTGGTTTCATTCTCAGATGTAGAAATGCCAAACTCATTTAATGACCTGTAACCTTTTAAAACAGGAACTGAGATGTTCTTGTGACTAAACATTTGCACTTTATATCCATGTTAGGGAAGTGAAAGCTTAAGATGTTTAGCAAACCCTGTAAGGCACTCTTATTATTTTATGCAGAATTCAACAACAAGTGGAGAGGGACTTTAAACTAAGTGAGATTTGATTTCAAAATTAAAGATTTGATATTCATACAAACATTTTATGTACTTAAAATCTTAAGAATAAACAATTGAAAAGATTTGTGGCTGTTTATAGTATTATACATAATTTAAGTCTTATGCCGTGAGAATAATGTTAAAGTTAATCTATGAAATGCACTGTAAGTGATGTGAATCTTGCTGGGGTCAGAGGTAGATCTGAAAACAATGCTTCTGTATTTTTGTAGGCAATTACTTCTGTTAGTGAATGTTTGTGCTGTTTCTGTGTTTAAAGACCTTATTTTTTATTCACTGCTGATATGAACCTTTTAAACCTTAAACTGTATAAGCCTCTTTTTTTAAAGTCCTAAAGGTGCAGCACGGCTAGTTTTTGAACATGAAGACCTGTAGAACAGGTTTAAATTTTGTCTTCTTTGTGTTGGGCCAAAAGATCACTTTTAGATGCTTTACTGCTCAAATGTTTTCATAATGATAATTTATAGGTCATAGGTCATTATCTATACACCATTTAAAAAATAAAACAGCATATGCTTGTTAGGTAAATTTTGCTGGTTTGAACTGTGTAGTGATGTAGTAATTACTATGTAGTGATCTGAACAACTTATGAGTTCTTAAAGGATGTTACAATCATCTGGTTTTCTCAGTGAAGTCATACAGATATCTATAAAAACTATGTTAATCAAACATCTTGGAGAAGAAAAAAAAAAAATCGTTTTAACTTAGACACACAGATCTAAGAATCAGCGAGAGAATCACAACTATGGTGACCATCAGAAAAGAAAGTCGTAGCCAATCAAAATTCATTCATGGCTCCCATCATGCATTGCAGCATGAATAAATTATTAGCAGAATTGTCTTTGTAACTTCTTTTATTTGAATATA
>JAUCMT010000671.1:0-11306 GCA_032357475.1 Enteromius thamalakanensis | reverse complement strand
AAATGAAAGCTAACTGAAACTGTTTTGTGTGTATACAAAACTAACTTAAACAAACTAATATTATAAAAAAAAAATCCTTGTTTTCGTCTTTGTAAATAAGCCTTTTGGGTTAATTAAAATCTTAACTTTACGCTACCAGTTTTAAGCCAGGTGTTTGACCCGTATGGCACGTCTGTGACGCCACGTGTTCACAGTCTGTCCGCGATGCCGCCGGCTAGCGTGATGGCTGCAGTGAAAGTCGGAAGAAAGTGGATTGTGAGTCCTAGGGCTAAATGATATATTATGCGCATCTCGTCAGTAAAGCCGGTTCTTTGATTCAAATCTCGCCGCTCGAGCTCAAGCTAATTTTCACAGCGCGCACACACCTCTCCCTGCGTCTGCTCTGTTCAGCGAGCAGATTAGAGGAGCAGAGCTTTTGGTTAACATAGATATTATGTTGCTTCTAACTTGCTTTTACATGCAAATATAGCCAAAATCACAGCATAGCCATTGTTTATATCTTATGTGTACTTGACTTCATCAGACAACGGCTTGATTATAAATCAAGATTAATCCAGATTAAAATCTTGTAAAATAGAGCTAGTTTAGAAGGCCTTATAATGGTGTGCATTTCAGTCACTATTTCATATCATTACATTTTTCTGACAAACAGAAACCATTAAATATATCAGTAAAAACAGTTATATTATAGTTTTATTATACAATACTTATTCTGGTGATCTTGATTAATGCACCTGACAAATATCCTAATTTACAAAAGAAAAAAATAAATAAATAAAACGAAAAGTAAGACTGTAACTAATAAAAACTAAACTAAAACTAAGTAATTTCATAATATAAAAACAAAAAAAAAATGGCAAATCTGCCTATAAAAATAATTTAAACTAACTTAATTTGAAAACAAAAAGTCAAAACGAAATAAAAACAAAAACTAATGAAAACTATTATAACTTTACACAGCAGAGGTTGTAACACAGAGGTTAAAATAACACCTAAAAAATAGGACTAGACTAGAAACAGGCAAAGCTTTGAAGAGGCAATTTCAATACTCTGCGACTTGAAAAACAAACACATAAAAGGCTTAATAGACAAAATTAAACATTTTCACTTCACTAAATCCTTAAATATTTGTTGAATATTTACAAGGGATTTTAATTGTGCAATCAAACCTGAACTGTTGTTGTCTAGATTGCAGTTCCATGTGCCTGTACTCTTTCATATTATCATCTTGAGGCAATCGACCTAAACAAACATAGATATAAACAGACGAACACAAACAACAGTATTTGTTATTTGTTACATTCAGGATTGGATAGTAAACAAAGTCGGAATAGGACTCACCTTTTCCATCTCGAAGAAGCACTTCCTTTTCTTTGGCTATCCAGCGATAACAGGGAAATTCAAAGCAATCTCCAGAGGGTGTCTTCACACTGATGCTTCTGCAGTACCAGTGATCATCTATCAAGATTATTTCCTTCTCAAGTTTCACCAGCAGTATATCTCCAAGGATCTCCTTCACTTTGATATCAACAGACACCACCTTTAATGACAATATCTGTTAGACATATCTGAATCACACAAATTGTGTGCAGAAATTAAAAGGGGTCTTGAACTAAGAAACCAAAATTCCCTTCATTTTCTGTTTGCAAAAAGTTGTTGGTCTAAAAACACTTTGCACCTCTATAAAAATGTAACACCCCGTCAATTCTACACACAAGCACTGTGATTGGTCTGCTAGAACTCATCCATCCATATGTACTTGAGTTTTGTCTGTTTTTATGAGTGCTTTAATAAATTTCAATGTTTCGTTTTCGTTTTCACGCCATGGATCGCTGAGTAAACCTTCCGCGATCCCGAGTTCACCACCCACGATCTCTACACCGGAGGAAGCGAAGAGAATCCGGGAGATCTTCCAGCTGGCACTCACAATGGTGACTAAGGAGGCGGATGCCGATTCTGCCTCAGGGATGCCAGCTCCATGCGTAATCCCCGCGGTGCCTAACCCACTATCACGGTTGCCAGAGCCGCCTAAAACCTTTGCGGTTCCCAAATCGCAAAGGAGGGTTTTTAATCCGGTTTCATGAAGAGAGGGGCCGTGTTTAACTCGGCCAATGCCAATTACTCACCCATGTGCACTATATTTAACCCAGTCTATACCGGTTACACAGCACGGAGAGCTGTATAAAACCCAGTCGGTACCAGCAACACCGCCAGGAGAGCGGTTGAAGGCCCTCATGGTTCCCAACCAATTTCTCAGCCTGTAGCACGACACGAGGGGTCGTGTCAGGTCCAGTCTGTCCTGGTTATGCAGACTGAGAAGCTGCAGAAGGCCCTCATGGTGATTAGCCTTTCAGTAGCAGGTTCCAATCCCGCGGTACGATACAAGGGGTCGTGTCAGGTCCTGTCTGTCTCGGTTATGCAGCCTGACGAGCTGCAGAAGGTCCTCGCGTTTCTTAGCCCGCAAATAACGGGTCCCACTCCCAAATCACAGTACGAGGAGCCGTGTCAGGTCCAGTCAGTCTTGGTTTCCCAGCCAGTCAAGCCATCTGAGGCCTGTGACCCTGACTCATGGTGGCCGGATCCGCCAGACCCGGTCTGTGATCCGGATCCAACATGGCCGGATCCGCCAGACCCAGTCAGTGATCCGGATACAACATGGCCGGATCCGCCAGACCCAGTGTGTGATCCGGATCTAACATGGCCGAATTCGCCAGACCCGGTCTGTGATCCAGGAGGAGTTTCACGAGGACTGTGAAGTCCCATGGCCAGAACCTGTGTGTGGTCCGGAGACTCCCTCTGGCCCGTCAGATGCTGCACTACTTCTGGAGATGTCGGTTCCGGCCGTAGAGTCCCCAGAGCCTCCACTGGTGGCTGCTCAATCCAGGGAGGTCTCAGAATTATGGACTGTTCGGCCCCGGTGGGCATTATCGTTGCCAGTTTTGCCCGAGAAGGCCATATTATGGACTGTTCGGCCGTGGAGAGCAGTATCTTTGCCTGTGTGGCCCAGGAAGGCCGTATTATGGACTGTTCGGCCCCGGAGGGCATTGTCGTTACCTGTGCGGCTCATAAAGGCCCTATTACAGACTGTCCGGCCCAGGTGGGCTTTAGTATGTACTGTTCGGCCCTGAAGATCGTCCTTGCTGACTGGTGAGCCCAGGTGGGCCACTCCGCCACCTGCTCCGCCCAGAAGGAGGTCTCCGCTGCCTGTTCTGCCCCGGTGGGCTTCTCCACCGCCTGCCCAGAGGAACTTCTCCGCCGCCTTGGAGGGCATCACCTCCATCTGTTTCGACCTGGTGGGCGTCCCCTGTACCGGCGATACTCAAGTGGATTTCTCCGCCATGGAAGATGAATGAACTGTTTACTCGGCTCAGGAGAGCATCTTCGCCACCTGGTAAGGCCAGGTGGGCTGTGCCACCGTCTGCACCCCCCTGAAAGACTTTTTCCCTCTTGCGTCTAGAAGCCGCACCTTGGGGGAGGGATATGTGACACCATAGGTTTATTCTGTGTGTGTTCTCTGTCCATGTGCTTCTGTGTATGTTTATTTACCTGTCAGCTCCTCAAGTCTCTACTTTGTAGCTCTGCCCTCGTAATTAGTATTCACTCCCTTCCAGCCGTGTTTTACCTAGGTGTGTTTGATTAGTCCTTGTATAAATTCACTCCCAATGTCTTGTATCTTTGTCAGATGTTAACGTTTAACACATTTTCCTTGTTTTCTGGTTCTGTTCTCTTTAAATAAATGTTCATGTTTACCTTTCACTCCTGCCCTTGAGTCCTGCCTGATCACAAGGAAGCGAGAGCGCAAGATATTTCCGCTGATTCGTGACAATAAGCTTCTCCGACAAGCCGCTTCTTAAGCTTTTGTCGTGGTACTGGGAATTCACCAACAAGCAGACACAGCAGTCCACATGTGTACTGTGCTTTTGGAAATGCAGTCCAGGAGAGTCAGAGGTTACAGTGAGCAATTGAACTGGTGAGAACTAAACAGGAGGAGGAAAGTAAATCATGTTCTCTGATGTGCCTCTATGTAAATGTACTGCTCACAAGACTACAGTTTTGACAGAGATTACTCTACAATTAGATCTGGTAAATTAAAACATTACAGTATCAGTGTATTTTACAGCAGGGAAATGCATGTTTAGTTTACTACGTACACTGAAGCACTTGATTCTCGTGGTCATTCTTATAATTTTTACACAATGCGTTCTTATATTTTTCCTAGTGATGTTTCGTTCGTGAACGAGCCGCCTCTAAGAGCCGATTCTTTGTAGCGAACGAGAAGAGCCAGCTCTTCTGCCATAAGTAGGGGCGGGGCTTCATTTGGGAACACCATGCGGCTAATCACATGGGAGGACCCACTAGGATCATACAATTATATGAAAGAAGGAAAGGGAGCGCATGCTTAAAAGATAGCGAGTATAGTGGTACAGGCCAGGTACACAGAGAGACAGAGAGCCCATCAAAGCTGAGGCATTTTATATTTCTCAATGCCAAACTGCACTAAACACATAAGAGTTTTGTTATATATGTTTATTTTATACGTTAAGACTTTTCCCTTTATTGAGGTTATTTGATTTGTTTGCTGTGGTTGTGTTCAACGAAAGTTTTATTAAAATGTTAAATAAGAGTAACTGAGTAATTTATTTTTTAATGAAAAATAAGGAATTAAAAAGTTGCTTACCAATACACAAAATATTCACAATTGATAAAATTGGACTAAAATAGTAGGCTCTGAGTGACACTAAATAAAGAGCCATTTGGGAGCCGTAAGAGACGGCTTTTTTAAGGGAGCCGATCCAAAAAAGCTGAATCTTTGAAATAAGAAATTTTTCCCAAAAGGGTATTAACACAATAATTCGCCTTAACTTTTACACACATAAACGCCAGTACATGATTTATTTTTGCAATCATTAGTGTCTCTGTATACGAGAGGACTGGCCGTGTAACTAATCAGAGGGCAGAGCACATTTCTGACTCCATTCAGCCATTCACTGAATATCATCATCTACCAGCATGGCAATATCAACTAGTCCCTCCCCAACATATCTCTCTCCATGATGGTAACAGTTACACTTTTATATAACAGAGCTGAAAATGAACCAAACCCACCCAAACTAACTTAACGAACATAAACACACATAACATCACTAATACAAAAACCCAACTGTCTTGCTTATATGATACAAAAACTCTCTCCAAAATCTTAAGTATAGTTTGTTTCATCAGGATTATCCAGTCCTTGCAAACAGGGGGTTCTGTCCCAACCCATTTATTCATAATTAATTTCCTCCCCAACATCAGCAAAGGTTTAAAGACATTAGAATGTTCAAAAAAAATGGTAGGGCAAACACACCAAATAAGCACATTAATGGGGAGGATGTAACCTTCTGTTTATAAATAATGGACAGTTTCAAGATCATTCCAAAAATCAGCAATCAAAGGACATTCCCAAAGACAATGAAAAAATGTCCGATACTGTTACCGCATTTGGGACATTGAGGTAATACGGTGTTATTTATTTAACTATATTTATTTGGGGATATGTACGCTCTATGTACAATATTACATTGCATTCCTTTTAATCTATTGCAGACTGAGATATTCGTTTCCTATCCCTGAGAATCTAGTCTACCCGTCTCGGCCAGGAGTGCTGTTCCCGCTCCCTGAGAATCCAGTCTACCCTTCACTGCCAGGAGTTCCGTTCCCAATCCCTGAGAATCCAGTCTGCCAGTCACGACCAGGAGTGCCATTCCCGATTCCTGAGAGTCCAGTCTGCCCATCATGGCCAGGAGTACCATTACCCACGGATTCCCGAGTGGGAAGCCGGGTTATAGCTTCCCAGCCTCTTGTGGTGGCTGATTCGGATGGTACACCTCAGCTAGGCGATTCATTTCGCCGAGCATCCGCCCAGGTACAAGCACGTTCCTTTTCACAGTTGTCTATTCGGACACTGATGCCCCTATCCTGCGTGTGGTGTTTGCTGTCCTACTGGCAAAGGATGTAATTGTGCTGTCTTGCCGAAATAAGGTCAGGGTAATACAGTCCTTACTTCATCGTGCCCAAAAACAGCGGTGGGTTAGAACCCATCCTGGATTTTCGAGCTCTGAATTGGCCCCTTCTAAACAGGCTGCAGATCAGGATGCTTACCCCGAAGCGCATCCTAACAGAACAAGCATGTGTGTTCTGCACCGGAATGGGTTCGCAGCCATCAACCAGAAGACTTTCATGTCTGTTTTACCTTGGCTCAGCCCCCTCCAGCGGTTGCATCTAGGGATGAGCATGTCAGTACTTCCAGTTGGCCTGTCCCATTTGCAACTCTAGATGAGTGGCTCATCGTAGCTCACTCACAGGATCTGTTGGCAGGGACCTGGTGCTTCGGGCAAAAGAATAAACTCTGCACAGTGCAGAAGATCTCTTCTCATGAACGAACATGCGCAGGCAGTGCTAAAGTGCCTGGACTTCTTCAGACACAAAACAGCGGTCCCTCTCAAAACTTTTCAGAGGCTCCTGGGGCATATGACAGCCACAGACTGCTCGACTCGTACCTGTTGACTGTCTCTGGTCAGGGCTGCTGGATCCTCGGTGGCCAATCATTCTGGATTACGTTTGCCGTTCACCTGACCACAGCCATGTGTTTTTGATTATTCTAATGTCTTTGCCTTTTATGTCCCTGTTTGCTTTCATCAACTCTGCTTGATTCTACCCTGTGTGTCAGTTTCATTAAATAGTTTGCATTTGGATCTGAACGTCTCCTGTCTCATCGTTACAGCAATATTAATTGTATCCCTTTTCAAAATATTTAAGATCTTCTTCCGTTTAACAACATTGTTGACACCCTTTATATACCAACTTAGATTTATAAGTACTACTCATTGATAATTAAAATACCAATGTATATGTATTAATTGGTTTTAAAATGTACACACTGGAAAGAGAAAAGTAAAAAGCATAACAGTAAGCCACAACCGCCTGAAACACAAAAACTAACAAAACCAAAAAACCTGCATGAAAACAGAACTGTGCAGGTGTACTGTAAACTCTCGAACTGGAATGAAAATGGGAGAAACACTCAAAAAAACATGCTTGTAAACCCATCACATTTTTTGACTGATCTTCTCAGAGAACAGAAAGCAGAGAAGTAATAGCGTGGGAGTCTCATGCCCACAATTTTGTGGTACGAAGATATTTTCCATGTGTCATGTACTAAAGTTATTTGTGTCAACAGTGCTCCAAGCCAAATAGATTAATATGTTTCACAGTCACCCCATTAAATGCATACTGTGTGAAGGTTAAATGCGTACATTGCTCATTCCACCATAAGTAACTGCCAGGGGGTGTTATGATTGTTGATTCGATACCAGGAAGGCTTTCACTTCCGCATTTGTGGACAGGTATGTGCTCTTGTCAGATCAGATGAATTTGTCATATGAGTCATCCCTGCAGACAAAACAGCTAAGACCAGCTTAGGCTGGTTGGCTGGTTTTAGTTGGGAGACCAGCCTGGTCTTAGCTGGTTTAAGCTGTTGCTTTGAATTTTATTTTGAATAAGTAACTCTGCAACTACATTCATTTTTCAGTTAAAAGTATCAGCTAGTTTACATTAGTCTCACAGGAAACACTCAACATTTAACCACCCAACAATAAAAAAAGATTAACAACAACCTAATATGATATAGTCAGTTATAAATTAAATAGATCTGGTATGGTTTTCATTGTATGTTATAAATAATTATACTCTGCTTGTTTTACAAATCGCACTGTGAATATAGATATATGGTGAGTGGGATGAAGCTTGATGGCCATAGTTATACGTGGGTCCCAAGACCAAACCAGTTGAGAACCACTGGTTAATTAGGTAATTCAGCAATTTTTAAAATTGTACTTTAATAACAGTACTTAGTATAAGGTAGTACTGAATCTCAGTTATCGGAAGCAAAAATTGCAGATCTGGGGGTCCCTATCCTTGCTGGTTGACTAAAAGAGACTTGGTCAAATTTTTTTATTAGCTGCAGAAACAAAAACTTCATGCACTTCAGGACAGACAAATGGTTGGACTGTGTGGTAATACAGTACATCAGGGAGGATATTGGAACTATTTATTATCTATTTATCACTATCTATTATTCATGAACCTCAGATATGGCTGAACTAGTAGTAGGTTTATATTGGCAGTCAAACTAGAAGTTTAACTAGTACACATGCTGGCTGTTGTCAATTAGCTCAGAATAGTTGGACTTGGCAGTGTTTCAGAGGGAAAAAACAAACAAACAAAATATCTATATAAGTACTGATCTGTTTTTTTTTGAGCAAGGCACTACTTTTGTGTAATTCACTCTAACTTTTGGATACTTTATGCCCATTTTTTTGGGAACATCTACAAAAATTTTTTCCCTTATTTCTGTTCTAAGACATTAAATGTCACACAAAACTCTCACTGAAAAATAAGAATGTATCACTATTGTGAGGAAACAAAAGTGTTTGATAAAAAAAGTTTATCAGTTTGTGCTGAATTTGTGAGTGCAAAAAAAAACTATGCTTACCGATCCTCTTCCAAAATGTTTAAAGATGCATTTGTCCAGTAGAGTTCTGTCACTGCTTCTCTCCGTGCCCAGCAGTGTCAGGTAAATGTGATTAATGGTCCCAGCAAACACCTGTTTGCCAGTGGCGACAGCCACCGTGTACATGAACATCCTGATCAAATGAGGGAAAAAATATACACTTGACTTCCTTTTTCACTGCTATCTGGGCGGTGGGGGGACATTCCAGTCATGTTTATGGAAAAAAAAAAACAATTAAAAAGTTATGAAAACATAAGAAAAACAAGTCCACGCGTGTGCTAGTCACTAACTTTGTTGGGGAATGTTACTTTTAAAAGTAATGCATTACAATATTTTCATTCATAAACAGGCTGAAAGAAATGTAAATTCACACCTGTACATTAAAAGGCAAAGCTCAAACAAACATATGATAAGACAGAATAGCGTTCTACAATCTACAACAATAAATAAAAAATGAAACACAAACTTAATTTGGTTGTATGGTTCCACACGCATGCACTGCCTCTCTCACTGTCCTTGTTTAGTATTTAAAGGGGGCTCAAATCAAACAAGCTTGTTAATCTTCTGCAGACTGATCTTACCTAGTGTATGACTCAGATGACTCAGTAGTGTATGCAACTCTCGTAATTTCTCTGAATTGGGCAATAAAGCGCACTGTTGCAGAGCATTACGCAAGATTAAACCATCTTCGTCAGTCTCTAAACCTCCAACCACAGGTGCAACAGGCAGCTTTCACAGTCGTTTCATCCTCTTCAGGGTGAGTCTGGCGTGGGTTGTAAGCTTTGAGCATGTTAATATGTCAAATCCATGTTTTTCGACATCTTTCAGGTAAACGAATAACATAGTCGGTGTCACTAAATTTTTCCTCAATTGTATATGGACAAGCAAATCTCGCAGACATAGCAGATCCAACAATGGGTAACAAAACCAATACCGGATCTCCAGTTTTAAATTCACGAGCTATTGCCTTCTTGTCATATCTCTGTCTCATAGTCTTTTGAACAGTAGCAACAGCAAGCCCTACGTAACCGCTCCCGAAACCGGCTGACGTACTGCAGAACATTTGTTCTGCTCTCTACCTCTGAAGTCAGAATGTTCTCCTTCAACACCTTTAGCAGGCCACGTACAGTATGTCCAAATACGAGCTAGGCTGGACTGAAACCAAGGGACTCCTGTACGGATTCTCGTACAGCAAACAGCATATGAGGAACCCCTTCGTCAAATTTCCTGCCTGTCTCTAGACAATATTTGCGTAGCATAGAATTTAACGTCTGATGGAATCGCTCAAGTGCCCTTTGGCTTTCCGGATGGTAGGCACTAGAAACACTGTGTTGAATGGCAAGAGTCTTTAACACGTGATTGAACACCCTCGACATAAAATTTATCCCCTGATCATTCTGGATGACCTTATTTACCTAAAGATAAAATAGCATTATTTGACCTTTAAACCTTTGATTTAGATCCCTGAACAATCGGGTATGGCCCAATACAAGGGTTTATTTTTAAATTATTTTTTTATCCAAAAATCCCAAATATCGAACATGTTAAATTGCATGTTTCATTAGAAACCCTCTTGGAGTACCTTTATGTTGGATGGGCTAAAAAAATCCAATGCCCATTCACTACCATTATTTACATGGTTTTAATAATATAAGTCCAACTGTGAAAGCCAAGTCATTTACACCTAGAATGGCTAATGGGTAAGTAAATGAGATTTTTGTTTTATTATGTAAATTATGTAATTATGTTCTGCACATTTGTCTAACAGAACTGTGATGTCACCCTTTCAGTGTAGAGAGAACCATGGACAAGGCCTCCTATCTTTTAATGCCAAACGGCCTCAAAGTTAAAACATACAAAAATATGTGTTTTTATAAAGTGATTAAATAGGTGTACACAAATGCGTTTACCTACAACCCTTATGTTACATTATTATGTTAATATTTAAAAGTAACTTTTTTTCCAATTCTTGAATTATTTTAAACAAAAAATAATAATTATTGCAGAAACCCTGCAGCAGCTGCTACAAAAAGTAGACAACCTGGCAGCCTCCTAGAGGGAAATTCTACTTCTACTGCGTAGGAACCAGGGTCGTCAAAGAGAGGACGAAATCTTAGACATCAAGACAGCACAGAGCAAGGAGTAATTGGAGGACCTTGAGAACCAGCTTCAGGATAAAGAATTCAGGAAGAAAGTGGTGGGTGCCAACTTAATTCAGAGAACAAAAAACAAAAGTATCCAACATCATTAAACCTTCTCTTTGCAGATCAATACCAGCATCATTTCTTTTTAGGATTAGGCAAATTAGTATGAAATAAATCCATTTTATATTCATACCTTAAAGTGTTAGTTTACCCTAAAATGAAAATGTTCATCATTGACTCATCAACTTGTCCAGAACCTGTTTGAGTTTCTTTCTTGTGCCAAACACAAAAGAGAATATTTTTAAGAATTTTGAAAACCATTTTTTTTTCTATGGAAGTCAACACAGAACAGTTTTATTACCCACATTCTTCAAAATATCTTCCTTTATGTTCATCAAAAGGAGGAAATTCAAAGTTTAGAACAACTTCAGTGCGAGTAAATGATATGATTTTCAATTATGGTATCCCTTTTCCATAATATGGCAAATGACCAAATAGGTTTAATATAATGAAACTGCTAATAAATTTTAGCACAGACTGCAAACCATACTGTAAACACAATGCAAAAGGCTGTTATTTTCACAGAAAAATATTTATTTTACAATTCT
>JAUCMT010000670.1:0-11316 GCA_032357475.1 Enteromius thamalakanensis | reverse complement strand
CTGCTTATGGTCAGTTTTTGCAATAAATACCTGTGACTGCGCTTTTATTGTCTGTGTGTGTTTTATATTGTTCAGATGTGGGTAGGTTTAGGGTAAGGCTAGGTGCTACAATAAAAGTATAAATTTTGTATTAAATGAATCCAGTAATCCGTGAGTAGATCACGGCTGATGCCTGTCACCGAATTACATTGTAATCTTTTATGTGGTAGTATCACACAATTTTCGGTCATTATGTGATACTAACATGGAATTATGCATTAAGTTCGTGGTTATTTCACGCAATTCTGTGAAATCAGGTTGTATTGGTCACACCAAGTATGAAAACATTTTGTCATGTTATTTGTGATCTTTTTTTGTTTCACACCACAATCCAGTTTTTATTTATCCAAAACCCATTTAAAAAAAATAAAAAGTTTTTTTTTTATTGTACTTTAGTCATTTAAAGTCAAAAAGAATGAACAGATCATTTTTATGACATTTAATTTAATGTCCCAACTTTCTGAAATTGGGGTCATATCAGTAATGTGCAAAATATTTTTTATAAAATATCCAAAAAAAATGTCAGGTCATGCATAAACGAGTTGACGAGACATGCCACAAATTTTCAAAATTTAGATATAAATTTAAAGACAAAAGATGCTATGCTAAGGTGACCAGAGATGGCACTTGAACTACTTAAGGAGAGCAAATGGCCCCATGCTTTCAAACTACTTTCAAATCTCGCTAACTTTTTGCATACTTTTGATCATAAAGGATCAAACGGCACAAGATCATGTGCCATATCTGGTTACTTTACAATAGCATCTTCTACTTTGAATTTAAATCTAGATTTAGTTAAACTGGCACCTGAAAACCTCTATGTGAACACACTTTCCCCAAAAAGTGATCTACATTTACAGTCATTTAGGTTTGATTTGATTTAATTTTTCATTTATTGTAATCACAATATTTAATTGCATGCACATATTATATGAACATATTTATATTTATATTGTTCACAACATTGCATGTAGTTATCCCTTTCTGATTAAGGGGATTTAACATTACATATATTTTTAGCTAAATCTTGAAAATAATTGGGAGTTACTTGAAACTTTATAGTACATGCCTTGGCCATGTGGCTGTACAGCTTAACATTGCTAAAGATCTCTGCCTTGTTTTCCCCAATGTTCCTAGTAATGTTTTTACCTTTTATAAAAGTGAGGTCATTCCTGTTTAGTTTACACAGTACAGATTACAGGCTTGGTAATTTGTGTTGGAGCTTGAGTCAGACCCACACTGCTTTAGACCTTTCCCTTGACAATAATTGCTCATACTCAGTTAAAAACTGCATTTTGTGCATTTGGGGTTAAGTTTAGAGCACTGTGCACAGCAAAGTTATGTTCTTACTCTAGAGGCAATGGCATTTCAAATGCTTTCCTTGTCTTCACAGGCAACAGACACAACAGAGGATAGAAACAACCCAGTTCTACTTTATAACAAGAAGCCTCTGGAGTCCATGAACAACAACTTCACTCTGGAGTTTGATTCTAAGGTAAAAAAAAAGTTTCACCTTCCATTTAGTGATCAGAATTATTATCTTGTCCTTAAATGAAATTAAATGATGTATTTTAATTTCTGCACTGCTCCTATTTAGGTGTTCAACTGGACAGTCTTTACTAATAAGATCATGAATGCAGTTGACTTAAACATTACAGACAGTGAGGAGGTTATTGTATATGCCCCAAACTATTTTAAAAGGCTGAACCCTGTCCTTGCCAAGTACACAAAGAGGTAATTTTATAATATTTGTTTGGAACCTGTTATGTATTTTTTAGGATTTGTTAATGATAAAAAAATAGCTTTAATTTAAAATATGAATATTCTGTAACACTGTAGGCTTTCTTTACAACATCCTTCTTCTAAAGACCTTGCAGAAGTCTTGAGATTGTGGCATGATGTCACCACACATCTGAATAGAAAAGTGACAACCGGTCTTGACTGGCCCTTTTCAAAAAGGGTCAAATATTTGCTTGACAAAATATCTCAAAAAGCAATTTCCATGGGATGTGCATATTTTTTCTCATGACTGTACATGCAGTATACATAATTTTGTGATCATATTTGCAGGGACGTTCAGAACTACATGGTGTGGCGTTTTGTTATGAATCTGGTGGTTGGTTTGAGCAGAAAATACAGGGAGACCAGGAAGGCATTCAGAAAGGTAAAAAAAAAAGTGAATTAACAGGAATAATTTTATGCACATTTATAAACTTGCTCCCACCCCTTTCAGGCTATCTATGGGACCACCACTGAACCAGCAGTTTGGAGACAGTGTGCCATCTATGTAAACAACAATATGGAGAATGCTGTGGGGAGACTGTATGTGGAGGAAGCCTTTGCAGGAGATAGCAAATACATGGTGAGCTATATGTGTATGATATATGTCTGGATTGGTCCTGTAATGGCTCTTGAAAATGTGCTTGTGTGTGTTTGTACATACTCTTGAGACCTGTGTGGGATTATTTGAATCTGATCCATTTTCTCGCATACATGTAAGAACAGCTGAGCATTGCACCAATACTACCTGTCATAAAACGCTATCTAACACTCCATTAATCACAGGACTCTCCTGGCCTTAAGCCCACCTCATGTACATGGCAGCACCCTGCACAGTTTCTTCAAATATGGCCTCTGGAAATAGGAAAAAAAAATCACACTTGTTAAATTAATTTAATTAATTAAGTAACATTGTCGAACAGCAGCCATGCAACCTATTAAACCTGTTAAAGCAACCTAAATACACATTTATAACGTAGAAGAAATACTATGTAGAAATATTTTGCTCACAAGTGATATTTTCTGCACATATTTTGCCTCATATTTTGCAAATTTAATTTCATTTGCTCTTAAGTGACTTCTCCTTGATAAACAAGTACACTTTACAATGCTTAAAAAATTGCTTAAACTATTTTTAAAATTGGCTCATGTCAGCACCATTTAAGTTTACGTTTATACTTGCCTACAAAAAAACATGCATAACAACAAGTGTTAGCATTGTGGGCGCTTGTCCATGATCAGGTGACCCATACAAGGCCCACCCATAAATCATTTCCCACGTCAATGTTGTGTCAGTGGGTTTGAGGTCACCAGGATAATGTTACAGATATTCACACCAAGTCATATGTCAATAATTAGCCTTATCCAGTACAGTCTATCTGTCAGAGAACCGCATTCTGTGAACAATCAGTGGTCTCAGTCTGCCAGTTTTATAAATGAGAGAACAAGATATCTTGTAAGTTCCAATTAAAACAAATCCATCAAGCAGTGTGTGAACATGCTTTACAGATTTTTTCAGTTTTCCATAGCTTTATCTTTGTCAAACAAAAACAGAATAGATAGAGTTTGGTATTTATGCACATGGTCATTGGTTTTAAATGGGTGACTTTCCCCTGATAGATAAGACTTTCTAATAATATTTAATGTTCTAATGTTTTTGTGAATCTTGGGCTGCATAGGAGCTACATGTCTAAACCACACTGAAACTTGGTCATATAACAATTGCTTAAATGCCTACATGTTTAATATAAACAAGAAAAAGTAATTTAATCCATCTGCAAATCTTCATTGTATCATAAACACCTTTTAGTCGATAATTTATATTAGATTTGCTGAATAATGCCTTTTCATCCAAAGGATGAATAGTATGAGCACAGCCTTCTAAACAATTCCCAACCACAACGTGTATGAAATTTCCGTGGAGAAGTGGTGTCTGATGATTTCTTTGTCTGTGATTTTCTCAGATGGATAAGATGATCACTAACATCAGAGAGGTATTTGTGAATAATCTGGATGATCTAGCCTGGATGGATGCTGAAACTAAGAAAGCTGCAGAAGAGAAGGTGAAGCTTATTTTTAATTATACGCCGCAAGTTAAAGGTTAATGATACGGCACAATCATTGCTGATCAAAATTGCCAGCACATGACTAAGATTATTTTTGAAAGCTCATTCTATAGAAATTTTGGCAACACTTTTTTTTCGATAGTCCACTTTAGGCATTCTACTAACAGTAGGTAACTTTGCAACTGCATGCCAACTAGCAGTCATTAGAATATTAGTAGACTGCCTGCTTAATAACTTGTAACATTATTTTCATGGGTCCATAACATACTGACTATCAGAAACTTTGCAAGTATATGTCAACGTAAACCTAAACCTACCCTAACAGTCTACTCTGAGAGTTAGTAGCTGCAAATTAATAATAATTAGTTGACATGTAGTTTCAAGCTTATTTCTAATTATTACAATATTTAAATTGAACTTTCAAAAAAAAGTGTAAGAGCATTTTTTCTTGACTATAGAAATAAAGAGTTTTCTTGAATTTTTGATTGGCTTTTTATTGTACCGAAGACATACATTAATAATGCAAATTCTTTTCTTTTCTTTACTACAGGCACGAGCAATCCGAGAAAGAATTGGTTTCTCAGAAAATATCATGAACAACACATACCTGGACCAGGAATACCAAGATGTAAGTGCCTACAAGATGAAGGGTGAACTGAGGAGTCAGGAGGAGTTCAAAAAGATGATGTTAATTAAAATAATTGAAAACTAATCTATTGTGCAAATCTTCCATTTTCCTAATAGTTAAGCTACAGTGCAGAAGAATACTTTGAGAACATTCTAAGGAACTTGGAGTTTGGTCAGAAGAAACGCCTAAAAAAACTGAGAGTCAGAGTGAACAAAGAAGAGTAAGAGCTCATAAGATATATGCATGTATAACTGGTCTCAAAAATAGTATTTCCATTTTCCCAGTTTAGTAACTGTCACAAAACCTTTATGAAGAATAAAGAGCTCTAATTAAATATTAAAGTGATATGCATCTTTAATTCAAGGTGGATCACAGGAGCTGCTGTTGTCAATGCATTTTACTCATCTAGCAGAAACCAAATAGGTATTTGAATCAGATTCGCACAATGTAGTAGTAACTATATATATATATACATTTTATTAAATATATTAATAAATATTTATTAAATAATAAATAAATACAATAATAATAATCTGTTTTGTCTAACCAATAAAGAATTAATTTGAATTATCTGCATTCTATTAGTATTTCCTGCAGGCATTCTTCAGCCTCCATTCTTTGGTAAAGGTCAGCCCTGGTCTCTGAACTATGGTGGCATTGGCATGGTCATTGGGCATGAGATCACTCATGGTTTTGATGACAATGGTATCAGACTTCAAACAGACATCTCTTACATATTTTGTCACGTAAAAGTGTTGCAAAGTTAATTTCTCCACATTTATTACCTTGTTCAGGACGAAATTTTGATAAAGACGGTGACCTCAAAGACTGGTGGACTGCATCTTCAACTCAGAAATTCCATGAGCTTTCCAAATGCATTGTGGACCAGTATGGAAACTACTCTTGGGATTTGGCGAATGGACAAAATGTATTCAATTAATGTCTAATACAAACCTAACTATTTAAAATTCCATTTATTTTTTTACATTATCTATAAAGTTTTATTACAAAGATGATAATTATATAATATAGTCAAATAAAGCTTACCATCTTAAACCATTTTGAAAACATTGTTTAACAGAAAATAATAATAATTTCTATCTACCCAACTGTGGAATTTTTTGTTACATGTGACTTTCATGTCATTGGTATCTTATAGCTATCTGTGAGTTTCTGACAGCAGTAATTTGGACCTTATTAGAACCACAAATAGTTTTCCTGGAACTAGAATAAGCTGTGATTCTTTAGAGATATAGAAAGACATCTAAATTACTGTCTTATTTTCCATCCCCTTTCTTCTTTTTTTCTCTCTTCTGTCCTTTGTGTTAACAGTTAAATGGGAATAATACCCTTGGAGAGAACATTGCTGACAACGGGGGCATTCGCCAGTCTTATCAAGTAAAAAGAGGGCAACTTATCCTTCACTGCAACTCTTTTGAAATCCCTTTTTACTGCTAGTATAATTGGTTTAGTTTAATATGCTTTCTCACTACCAAAAGGGCCAACATCTCAGTCATTTGAAATGTGATCATAATTTATGTCTGTGCAGTCAAAAGGAGTTGGTTTAAAAAAATAAAAAATAGATACTCATATTCAAAACAGAGAGGGCAGCTCAGTTTGTTCCCCTGAAGATGGATTTCTGTCAGACTGTGATGACAGAGGGAATCGGCTTAATAGTTTGGATTCTTAGAAAAGCCAAAGGGGGAGAAAAAGGCTCATGGACTTTAGTTCAGTGTGTTTAATATTAGGGCTCACTGAACCATCAAATATAGTCAACTGTATATGATATATAATCCCAAATCTGTCACTTAATAAAGTCTTCAGAAGGCATTTGGCTGTAAGAAAATACTTCATGCCTAATGTTTATGATTTAGAAATTTGAGAGACAAGCGTTTGTTTTCAGTAACTGCTTCCCAATATTAATCAAAATCACTGTGCTTACTTTTTTCAGGCCTACCAGAACTATGTGAAAAAACATGGAAAAGAAGCTCTTCTGCCTGGAATTGACCTCAATCATGAGCAACTCTTTTTCCTTAACTTTGCACAGGTGAAAAATTTAATTGTAACTGAGAACTTGCAGGAATATTCCACTGAAGTACTTCTAAAGTTAAGATCAACTGAGAACATAATGTTGATTACTTAAAAAAATATTTTAACGTTTGTTAAGTTATATTGCACTTTCCAACTCCATTGTTGTGACGAAGCACTCGGCAAGGTATGTGCAGTATTTATTCGTAGTCAAAATACAGGCGGAGTCAGAACCAGTAAACAGGGCAAAACAGACAGAGAAAGAGGGATAAACGTAGTCGGGATAAACAAGCTAGGTCAGGGCAGGCAGGGAACAATCAGAATGAGGAAACAGTCCGGGGTCAATACAAAGAGTTGAAAACGGTTGAAAATGCTCAGAATTGTCAACCATACCAAAACAAGACTTCCTGAATACTAAAGTCCAAAGACAGGTTTTTAAAGATGTGCCGGGGTGGGGGTGTTCGATGAGGATCCCCTTTGGTGGTGAGAAGGAGGCAAGCCAGGTACCTCCATCATAACAATTGTCATGGCAATACTAGAGGCCAGTGCACAACTGCAAACGCTCTTTGGGCCTAAAACACTCACACTAGTTTGTCCCGTTTGGTTTATCCAGCACATAATGCCAATAAACCCTTTTTTTTTTTTTTTAAACAAGGTTTGGTGTGGAACACATAGAAAAGAGCATGCTGTCAACTCCATCAAAACTGATGTCCACAGTCCAGGGAAGTTTAGGTATGTTTTGACATTTATGCACCTCTGTTTTATGCCTTCATGCCTGTCAGAATATGTTGGTAATAACTACTATTTTTGTACAGAGTTATTGGGTCATTACAAAACTTCCCAGAGTTTGCCAAAGCCTTCCAGTGCCAGAAAAACACCTACATGGTGCCTGAGAAGATTTGCAGAGTGTGGTGATTATTTGAAGAACAGAAGATATATTGAGGGCCTGTGGTCCGTATACCCTCTCACCTCTCTGCTGACTCTTATGGCAGATGCTGATAAATTTTCTCATCGTGTAAGCTATGGCCACTACTACACCAGTGCAATTGAGCCATATATAGGGAGAGGGAGCTGTCTCAGAACACTCCTACAGACATCAGCCAATTTCTTTGATTACAGTTTGTGAGATCATTACTCAGTTCGTGGCTCTTACTGTTTTATACACTATGTAAAGTGAGTCTGAATAAAATAAAAAAGAAAGCAAATCTAAAGTAAAGGTTATGTAGAGATACTGTCAAATTATCAAATAATGTTAATCAAGTAAAACTGTGAATTGGAGATATTAGCAGCATTATGTAAATACATATTTAACTCAATACTAGTATACATCCACTGCTTATACTGGTCAACTTGATTAGTTTCAGTAAATAACTATGAAGCTACCCAAACATGCCCAAGAATATTTAATATATTGTAGCATGGGCGTTAATACATATTAAACTAAATTCCAAGAAAACGCTTAAACTCTGTATCGATTTATATAATTTGCAAATTATCTGATTTGTACACAACACATTGACATTTAAAATAGATTCATTTTTAATTTGTGTCATTGAATTTATTTTCCTTAGAAGATTTGCTTGTTGTCATAAAAGATTACTTGGGACAGTATACATTTTCTGTGAATCAGACACTGAATGTTTGATTTGAAAACCCCAACCATGACAAGACAGACTTCTTAAAATGTGTTAAAATAATTTATTTCTTCTTTCATTGTGCTGTCCTTGATTTATGTATGAATGGGTGTGCATGTGACAAATAATGCCATTCTGTCAAGCGTCACTGAATTAAGCCTTAAAATGTTTTTAATTCTGTTGTTTTCAACATTTGTCAACGTTTTCACATTACGTGGAGGACTAAAAGAATCATACTGAGACCAATTCATGCAGACAGTATGTTTATGCCAAAGATTTTTACATATATGCTTACTCGTTGTTTTTTTTTTCTTTAAAATAAATCTATCTTATACATAACTGTTTCTGAAAAGCTGGTCCCAACATGTCTATTATGTCATATCTTCATTAGCAATGACACAAACCTTTTCTCACATTTCTGAAAATGTAGAAGCTTATATTTGTGATATTGTTAGTTATCAGGTATAGTAAATGTATTTTACATTAGCATTAAGTATTAATTTTCATGGGCACTGGGATACTGTAATTTTAAAAACAGCTCTTCTGTGCTGTATCAAAAAAAACATCAAAATGCTGCTGTTTTTTTCTTTACATTTTCGTTTTGTTCTGTCTATTTTACCCCAAGACTTTCTTCTCAGTATTGTTTGCTATTTTACATCTTTGCACCTCTCTGATGTTTCCCCCTCTTTGATAAAATACTGTTCACCAAAATCCATCTCAACTACTTTTCAGACAAATATACCTCAGATGCCTGTATTTAGATACTTTGTAATAAGCATATTCAAAAAAGAATTTTGTTTTATTAATAAATTGTTAATGTAAAAAGAGAGAAAAAAATCTTTGTTGTGCATTTTGTTTTCTCAAGGTCTCTTGGTTCTTTGATGAAAAGTGTTGAACGAGGAACAAAAACAGGCCTCAAAAACCTCTGTGGCATTTTCTTTGGCAGGCAAACAAGCCCTGGGAGACGGTAATGCAGAATATCAGCAGCCTAGTGAAAAGAAATACTGTTATTGTTTCATACAGAATGTAATGCCTTTACACTGCACTGAGACAGATTTGGTTTGGGGCCATTCAAAATTAGGAGTGTACAGCCCTTTGCAGTACATGCTTACGAATCTTCTGACCCTTGTTAAGTTGTAAAGCTTCACCATAGGGATTTTCTGCTTCTCATTTCATATTATTCATGTAGGTCCTGGCCACCATCCTTACTGCCTCTTTGCAGATGAGTTAAATATACCTCACACTGCCACCCACCTGATTAAAAACAGATTTGTTGGCTGACTGGTGACAGGTTACAGTGAAAGCTGAAACATGAACTGCGGGTCTACCATGCCCTATTCACTTACTGCTGCATATCACTCCTCAACTTGCATTGCAGTGTTTTAATGTTTGATTTTAACACACAATGTATTCATCTTTTCATTTATTAGTATTTATTTATTAAGGACTTTTCATTGACTTTAAATGATTTGTATTGCAGTTTAAAGAGACAATTCAAACTTACTTCTAGTTCAAAGTTGTTCAGTTTCTTGAAACAGAATACGTTTTCTGTCTTGTTTTGGTCAGTTTGGTTGAATAGTTTAGTCCACTACTGTAATTTTCCATCTTGTGATTGCATTGACATCAACATTAACACCTTATATTCTAAAATATAACCAAAAAGTGTTAGGAGATTATTAAGAAAAAAATGTTTGTACACTGCCTCTTTTTGGCATGTTTTTAACGAATCTAACTATAATGTTAACCTCAATACATGCAGTTTCTTTTCCTTTTATAAGATTATTACTAATCTAAAGAAATAATCTAATCTAAAATAGTTGATGCCAAGCAAAGTTGATGATTATTAATTTGCAAGCCATTAATAGTTTCAAGCATATTTCAATGTCTTGAGCCTTTAAGGCTGTGAGAGAGGATTTGTGAATGGCAATAAAGAAACACAAATAATGGGTAACATGATGACAACATGAGCAAAATGAATGTATATATTATATTGGGGTGATATAATTTTTTGGTGTCTTGTCCCCAACTGAAGCTGTACCTCGAGATGTACTTATTTCACAGTAAGTTCAAAATAACCCACACACTCACTGCATAAAGCCAAATTGTCTGCTACTTATCATGTAGTGATCAGTTTTACCAACAGAGGGAGCTGCAAACTACACATGGATTACTTGGTAGCTTGGCCCAGTTTTAGCCATTAAAAATTTTATCTGGACGAGAGCAGAGCGCTATTATCAAATATCAAGAGAGACACCATGATTGGTTTCAGGGTAGTTACATTTTAACTGTCAAGAATACATCCTACTCTATGAAGCTAAATTAAAGCCAGAAGCAGAAACATTTGAGCCGGAAGATTCTAAGAAGCTGTTTCCACCTTCCAGGAATATCAAAAGATCCCAGGGAAAGACTCTCGTTAGGCAGATAGGTCTCAGTTGTCTTGCACCATGTAAAAAGTGAGACACTAGCACATCCCTTGTGGCAAAGGCTGCCATATATACTTTAACTGTTTAACCTTGACCAATCAGGCAGACTAATGCAAAAAGTCAACAATTCAGACTGTATAAACATTATATATCCTTATACAAACATAGTGAGATAAAAATTCTGGTTTGTGAAAAGGAGCCAGTCATTTAACAACAAACAAAACACACAAGAAAGTGCCATAAATTGCAAAGACAAATTACTCTACTACTGGACTACCATTTATAAGCAACAAAATCCACCCTATACCCAATGTATTAATCCAATAATGCCTGTTTATATTATTGCCTGTTTTTGTGTGACAAATTTTGCTTCACGCTTTTTGCTTCTGTTTTGTTTATAAATCTTTTTTTGCATTAAATGTAAATAAATACACTCGCTGGATACACAACACAGGATGATGCAACGACCTCTTGTGGCGGTATCATGTACCGCAGAGAATGATTGAATTCTATAAATGTGCACTCCACCAAATGAATGCCTGAAAATTTGCATACCTGTGAATCAAAAAACTCTCTTTTTTTAAATAACTTTCACATTTTTTATGTTTATTTTTTATTTTAAGTTTTATGATGCAATATGAGTGTTACGTCCCTCGTCCCTTAAGTCCAGGGGTGGGAGTGGGAGTAACAAAACAAATAAAAATGTATAACGAAGAAAT
>JAUCMT010000669.1:0-11319 GCA_032357475.1 Enteromius thamalakanensis | reverse complement strand
CAATTTCACCTTTCGGTCCTCTTGGGCCCTGAGCATTACAAAATTTTACAAAAAGTTGTGGGACTAATAAGCAAAGTGGAATTGAGCAAGGAGAAAAAAAATATATCAACCACCAAATTATGAATTATTATTTCATGACCCTGTAAGGTAAACTAGCTATTTCATACACAGATAGATGCAATACACAACCAATTCATACGTATTCGTACGAGGTGGCAAATTCATGCTAATTCATACTAATTTGTACGACTCCTGATTTTGTACAATTTGTCTAAACCCCAGTGATGGGTAGGTTTAGGGGCGGGGTTAGGTATAGGTCATTCGAACAAATTCATTTGTATTGTCAACTCGTAAAATATGTGTGATTTAGCAAAAACCAGTATGAATTAGCCACCTCTTAAAACATGTACAGATTGCCGTAAGACTGGGTATATAGAAGCCTGAACACAGTAAAAGCGCTATGAAGATGGGTCAATCCATTTCAAGTGCTCCAAAAATTTTAAACTTAAAAACCATTTTAGATTGATTATGTACCAATTCCATGCATATTGGGGCTGCAAAATTTATTTCATTGTGGTATTGCAAATTTTTATTTGACTTGGTCGTGTGTCTGTTTTTAAAAGCAAAAGTGGTCAAGCAAACTACATAGGACCACTCAGCAACTCACACCTTTAATGTTTGAAATAGGTTTATTGTATAAAGCAGACAGAAAAATAATCGCATTCTTACAGGGAATCCTGCTCTGCCAGGCAAGCCTTCAGGGCCCTGCAACATGCACGACACACACAGAAGCAAGCGAAAAGTCATTAGCAGAGACATGGTTGTGATGCATGATCAAAGAACAAACCCATTCCAGATCACGTGGAAATGCCAGGCATTAAGCAGCATTGTGCTGTGAGGGGAGTGAAGGATCTTACAGATTTCTGTATACTTGGAGCTGTGATTGCTCCTGGACAAATTTCTTGCAAAATGTAGTATAAAAGCTGACGTTTGTACTATCCATGTTGAACATGCTATATCTTAAAAAGCATTTGAGGGGAGCGTTTGAACAGTGAGCTGCTTTACGTACCATAGGGCCTGGAGGTCCTCTGATCTTAGTGAGGTTCAATTTGGCTGCAGTATCATTAAAAAGGAGCTGGAGGAAAAAATCATTAGCTTTTTTGGTTCTCAAGCAAAATATAGCAGCAAAGCAGGTTACCAGACTTTTTACTTACATCCTGGAAGTTAATGGTCGGTCCAGGTGGGCCAGGGGGACCGGCAGGCCCTGTGATGCTCAGTCCATCACGACCTCTCTCACCCTAAATTATAATTAATACAACAATTTACAGCATGTTCTACACACAAAGTGAAATTTGTTTCAGACAGCAAAAATAATACAGTGAGCTTTTGGCTTGGGATGAACAGCATTATGCATTATTTATCACTTGGTGTGAAGTACATGGGTCATCATCACACATAACTCTTCAAAATATTTTTAGATAAGTATTATATCATACCTTCTCTCCTGGACTGCCCTTGTCCCCTTTTGACCCCTTTTTACAGCATGGTAAAGACAACAAAAACATTAAACATTAATTGTGTGACACCTACTAAAGTAATTTTTCTAACCATTAGCACATCATAAAAATTGACCCATCACTTGCTAAAATAGTTATTTAGTATTCAGTATTTCAATAAGTGTACCTTTTAAAACATATACAGTATAGTCTCTTTTCAGAGTATTTAAAAAATGCAAGAATAAGAAGACTGACCCTGGCACCTGGTAAACCAGCTAACCCTGGTTTTCCATCCTGTCCTGGCGATCCTGGTTCACCCTGGATAGAGATGAGACATGGATCAGGAAATTCATACACAGAAGTCCTTGTGTAAATCCTTTTTGACCACTGCCAAGCACAATAAAATGTGGGACTTTGTACTGGACACCTTCATTAAAATGAAAATTCTTTAAACCACAATTTATTAACACAGAAATGCGGGGAGTAAAATAAATGAATAAAAAATTCTGGATTATTTTTATGTTATCTTCCACGGCTTTTTTTCCCAATAAAAATTTTCAAAAACATTTTATATGTACAAAATATAACCAAGCAGCCAAGTCTTAAATTACTAATAGGACGCATGAACAAATTTAAAAAGACAGCTGTAATTTTGAGATGCATCACAGAAAACTATTTAAACCAACTGTGTTTCCATAGTTCAATTAGGACATTTAAGAGATTTTTATAAACATGCCTTAGGAAAAAGCATTTTTGGTATGCATCTTAAGACAAAACAAAGGCACTGACATGTTTTATCGGTCAGTGCAAGTTCCTTTCATTTAAAAACAGCTCAGATTTACATTTTAGTCTAGGATTAGGCTTAAGCCTCATCTGTGAAACGGGGGGTTAAATGAGTAATACTTACATTTGATGTTATTATCATATTATTAAAGTAATTTTATCTTATTAATTGTCCAAGCAACATGTGACTGCTTGTTTGAAATTTTCTAGGTTTGTGGAATCACAAACTTACACCAAGAACATGAAGTGTAGCATTTGAACCAATCAGGGACAAACTATTTGTTGCATTTAACAAATAATCTTTACTTTTCTACTCTTTTTTAACAAATACTGCTTTCCAAGCCCAAAGGGCAACTCAACTTGGAACCATCCTCTGACAAGTAACCCCCCCAGGAAGGTGAACAGGCCTCTGATTTCCTTTGCAACTGACTGATGAGACCAGTTTATTGCTTGAAGGAATGTGAACAAAGCAACTCTGATTCTAATTCCTCTTGTTGAAAAAGATAATGGACTTTTCTCTAAATTAACTCACAGGAAAACTTTATTTGAGTAAACAGATATCCTTCAGGTCATCCTGTATATTGTTATTGTGCTTGCTGTTTTATGCATGTTTATGATCACCAGCTGTCACCTCATCAGAGCAACACATTTCGTGTTTGGTATCTAAATGAGAGTGAGAATGAGAATCTCTTCTAACTCGTGTATCAGCCTCCAATCCCATACATATGCAAATTAGCATGCTTAGGAACAAAGAACCATTAAAAAGTCCCCTTTAAAGCATCAGCACACCATTGGCCATTGACACACAGGAGGCGTGACCTCCACAGGTTTCAAAAGCTACCACAGCAGAAACCTCACTCTCTTTTTCACTTGACTGGATGCTGGAGCCTACCATGTCTCTGGTCTCCTGAGCAGGCCCGATAGAGCTGCATTGGCTGAGCCTTGATGCAGCGCAGTCGGCAGCCTTGTGAGATATTAAGATGAGGATTTAACTCCAACAACAAGTTTTACACCAGGTCGAATCCTTGACATTTTATGTTACTCTAGATCCATGGATCACAACAGATCCATCTCTCCATCTGTGTTCAGTTATGTGAGTTAACGTAGAGTTACTAAAACTTTTGCACAAATTACATGAGTTTCTGATTCTGCCTTGCAAACGAATGTCCCTTTACGATTTCGGCCTTTGCTACTTGCACTAATGCAGTGATACTGTAAGAAGGTATTTTTCTGTGGCCAAGAAAATACCCCTTCTTAGAGTCTAGATGAAATTACACTCTTTGTTTGCCGAATGGACAGATTAGTTGATGGTAATTCTGCTACAGTTACTACTGGCAGCTAATTAATAGTAATTATTTATATATATTTCCCTTAATAAGCTAAATTATGTTACAGAAGTTACCTTTATCCAAATTAATTTTATCACTTACAAACATTAACGTGACAAACAATTAGTGTCTAAATAGGGCTATTGTGCTATTTATATGTAGCTGTTTAGTGTGACTATAATATAATTTAACAAACCTTTACAGATAAACCGGGGCCTCCATCAGCACCAGGGAGTCCCTACAAAAAGAATACAGAACAGTCATGTCAATAGAATATAATATATTTTTAATTTAACCACACACAAACATACCAAACCATTGCAATCAAATGAATGCATGAATTAATGAATTCATTAATCAATATGTAATTAGATAAATTCAATTTTAATACTCCTTTTGTTTTTAATAGTCAAATGACTAAATACAATAAAATTCATACTTAATACAGTACTTTGGAAACATAAACACACCTGTGGTCCTGGTGGTCCAGGTCGACCAGGAGGCCCCTTAATAAAAGATAATATAAACACGGCTGATGTAGTATGCAATTCACATTCAATTAATAACATGAATTTATTTGAATACAATATGAGAATTACATAATAGTAGATGCTTTTGTACACTTACCTGATAGCCTTTTGGAATTCCAGTTCCGAGAAACAATCCGCTTTCACCAGAACCCTCCAAATCCTGTTGGAATAAAACATGCCATGTCCTTACAGTAGAAAAAGAATCAAGACCCACTTAAAAGCATCAAAAAATAATTATGGATGGATGAAAGGGTGTGCTGACCCTGAAAATTGATGCTTGAAACGTTTCTAACTCAAAGAATCAATATTAAATAATAACCAAAACAGCTCTGTTTTAAAGGTCTGATTTACATTCTAAAGTAAAATCTACTTTTAATGTATAACAATTTCATTACCAAGAATAAACTGAAAGACTTGAATGTAACCCCTGAATTGGCTTATTGTTTTGCTTTGGCCTTCGATGTACAGTAGCCCAAGCCTGGGCAAACCTGACTAGTATGTCAGTATTTTTTTAAGAAACATTTGACATCTGATTATTTATGTGCCATTATGTTTTAGATGAACAAGCAGCATAGACTGTTATTGATCATAATGCCCTGCAGTTAAATCCCAAAAAGGTGTTTCACCACCAAAGAGGTCGATAGTCACCAATGAGTCTCTAAAAATATAAAAATACTTTGGTGATATTTATTGTTGAACTGATGACTATCAGTTAAGATTTTTCAGACCTTCATAGTGTCCATCATGAGGTTATTGCTTAAAGGTCCTGGTGGGCCAGGTGGACCAGGAGGGCCAGGGATGCCAGGGAGTCCAGGTAGACCTCTTGGTCCCATAAGGCCAGAGTCACCACTTTCACCCTTTAGAAGAAGAATGAAACAAATAAAGCACAGAATTTCTAGATTAGGTACTTGAACCTGTTACAAATTCTGTGTCAAACAAATTCTTTATTTAATATTCCTGATTGCATTTATTTCTATTTTCTATTTTTCACACAGAAAAAAAATAGTTAACAATGTTAAATGTGATCCTATCTTAATGCATTATAAACTTGCTGTTATAAACAAATACCTTAGGTCCAGAGGGTCCTCTCATTCCTTGTTCACCCTGTGAAAAAAATCCACATTAAGGATAACAATACATTTTTATATGACACTGAGAGAGTTCCCTTTCAGTTGATCACTCTGAGCCACGTCAGATATGACAGATGAAATTGGGAACATGAACATGAACATAATCACAGTGTGAATATAAATGAGCAGCTGATACAGCGCATATTTAGCTTTTCGCTTTTTGAGACAAGCCTTTCAGATGTTCTGCTCCCTTTCCTACTTCGACATTAGTGGTGGTGGTTTCCTGTGTCGAGTGGATTGCCATATTAGGTTGCACTACCCCCTGCTGTGTGCAAGCGGCCATCTCCACTGTGTGCCTCTAAGCTTTCTAAAAGAGTAGCTCACAGGTGGAACGTCTTTTTAAAGATGCCCTTTCACCCGTGCATTTCTGGATGCGGTCATTACCTGGTGCCGGGAGATAGTCACGAACTCTGCGTCTCGTGCCTGAAGTCAGAAGGTTCTGGAAGTTAAGTTCCAGACAGCGAGCATCCACAGGCCGGATACAGATTCAAAACTGGTGGCCATGCTTGCCTGGGACGGCGAGGGGGTCGGGCTCAAGCTCCACCGCATCCCGAGCCCTCAAGGCTGGATGACTGGTACTTAAGGGTGGCTAGCTCTGGTTCTCAGGGCCCTACCAGTTACCTTTTTTCCCAGAAGTGCATAAAGAGCTCACCGTGACATGGACGGCACCATTTACTGCCAGAAACCGTTCTGGTGGTCTTCCTCCTTCACCACCCTTGACAGTGGTGCAGCTAGGGGGTATATGGGGTCCCCCCAGTGGAGTGATCGCAAGTGATGCTGTTGATTCCTGGGGGGCGCTACCACTTGACCAGGAGATCCTGTGCTCCCCTCCCAGGCATGTAGGCACTTGACGGCTCTGATCGACAGTGCTTGCGGAGCCTGTGGAGAAGCTGCATCTGCAGTACACACTACGGCATTGTTGCAAGTCCATTAGGCCAAGGCACTGAAGGTCTTTGGGTCATGCATTTCCACCATGTTGGTCCAGGAGCGCAATATGTGGCTGTGTCTGGCAGACAGGAGTTAGACAGACAAGACACGCTTCTTGAACGCACCAGTGTCCCAGACCGGCGTCTTTGGCAATGCAGTGGTGAACTTCACCCAGGAGTTCTCTGTTGCTCAGAAGCAGACTGAGGCCATTAGACACATTCTTCCTAGGTGTGCAGCTGCTGCCTACACCCGGCCACCGATGGCAGTGCCTCAGTCAGCTTGTCGCCGGGGGTGCCCCCCTGCTTCCGCCCCTGCTCCTGTGCACCCAACGCAGCAGCCTCCATCTAGGCAGGGCTGTAGAGCCAGTCGCAGGGCTGCAGCCCCACTCATCCAGGCCCCCACCAAACCTGATGGCAAGCGGAGTAGTAAGCGGCCCATCTTGTTGGCTTCTCCGTACCATTCGACTTGGCTATGCCGCAATATACTGACGCAGACACGCATCTTCTGGTGCATCCGTCTCCAGGATTGGTTTGCAGCGATCAACCTGAAGGACATGTACATGTCTCGATTCTTCTGTACCACAGGCCATTCCATTTGACCCTTTGCCAGCAGTTCAGGTGAAGTTCTTATCAATGAAGACTCTGCTCCTGCTCACACTGGCCTCCATCAAGAGTGTAGGGGACCTGCAAGCATTTTTGGTTGATGAATCATGCCTTGAGTTTAGGCCGGCAGATTCTCAGGTAACACTGAGGCCACAGCCCGGCTATGTGTCCAAGGTTCCCACTACTCCATTTAGAGACCAGGTGATGAACCTCCAAGCGCTACCCTCGAAGGAGGCAGACCGAGCCCTAGCTTTGCTCTGTCCCATCCCGCCCTCACTCGATGAATCCTTGAGAAACGGTAGAGGTCTTGGGTCCATGTGGAGTACCTGAGAGGACTCCATGTGTGTATTCCACGGTTAAGACCTAGAGCCTGTGTTTCCCCAGCAGACCTGCTGCTACCTTAAGAGGTTTCAAACACCTCCAATTTTTCACATGCACTGAAATACTGTCCATATGAGTGTACGTCCTGAGACCTCCGACGGGAAGGCTGGGCTTAAGTAGAACGGTGACGTTCCTAGTGTTCCAGTCTTACTGAATGGGTAGTGCATTGATAACAGTAGCTGGCCTCTTGTGGTGAGCTCCAGCCTATGCCAGACAGAGGGGGCTTGGGAGGCTCCAATAGGACACTGTGGATTCAGATCCTCAGCGAAAAGCTGAATATGCGCTGCCCCAGCTGCTCATTTACACTCACACTGTGATCAGCTGCAGCTGGATGCAATCAGTGCATGCTAATGTTCAATTGCTTGTATTAATACACTCGAAGTGGATTGGTCTCTCGAAGTGACATCCCAATTTCGTCAGTCACATCCGGCGTGATGTCTCCGTTCCCTTCTTCAGGGGGGTTACGAGGGTTACATACGCAACCAAGACGTTTTTCAAAATGAGATTTTTATACCTTTGCTCCTTTGGGACCCTGTTGTCCAGTTAAGCCATTCGGACCCGGAAGCCCCTTTAAAGGTCAAGCACATAAAAAATGCCTGCTTATGACATGTTTCAATACTATAACACATTATATATATCAGCAATACAAACTACAAACAAACCAGATTACATAAAAAAATTTTATACATGTTTTTATTGTGTTGTGATATGTTAATATACAGTGGTTAGAGAAAATAATGTGAACATCTGATAAATAGGCAATATTTTATTATTATGGTGTTTTAACACTTTTAGTGAAATAGTCTCTAGCTGAATATTGTTTATAAAAACATCTGCCACTTTCTTTAGAGATCCTAAAGGATGGAATATGCTTCTCACTTTTCTTTCCTAATGATTTGTCTGGCCAGAGCAGATTTTTTGGTGGATTTTTGCATTGGTATCTGTGATTAAAGTTTTAGCAAATTGCAACTCTTTCATGGATGTTGTCTTTGCGAAGTAGTGGAAAGGACTGAATACCAAGGCATGCTATCCTTCTCAACGCTTACAGTACATGTCCCAATTAATCACTTTCAATTTTCACCCATTTTTCTTCTTCACAGATGAAGTCTTGCCATGCTTTGCACTCAGTCATAATCAAGAAGACTCTTGCTCTTAAAAGACCAAACTAATGGACTAGCTCTACAGGCTTCTATGATTTGATGTTGTTGAACATCTGAAAAGTCATTTTTACTCCCTTGCTTTTATTAAACACTACCGGAAAAAACTGCTAAACAGACTAGACAAACTAGAAAAGAAAACAGGGAAAAGAAAAACACTGAAGATAACTGTTAGATCAGTAGTATACGTAATATTTACCCCTTTAATAACAGGCGTTCACATTATTTTGTCTAATATAATATTTATTGTGTCTCAACTTAATATTAAAATTTCCATTGCTGTTAGTACAAGCAGACAGTTTAAAATAAAAAGACAGATTTTCTCCAACATTTAGAAAAAGGCAGCACAGTTTCAAGCTGTCATTAAATGCAACCTGTGTGTTCATCATCTTTCAACCTGTACTTCTGTTGTTTTTCTTTCAAACTGACCATCTACTGTATGTCCAATGCTATGGTTTTACTGAGAAATACCTTTGATGTTTGTTTGTAGACCTCATTATTCTTCTACTATTAAATCTTACTCCCAAAAACTGAAACCACATAAAAAAGATCTCCAACAGCTTCTAAGTATCTCTCTATATGTCTATATGTAAGGAGTAAAGTATGATGTTAAGCGATAGCAAGTATCTGACTGAAGAAAATACATGCAAAAATGTAAAAAAACTAATACAAATCTCAGTTTGCATTCAGGCAAATGTGGACAAGCAGATATTGTTGGAGAGAAAATGCTGTCTTTTTCAACCTACTGGTTCAGTGACCTGAATGAATCCCTGTTCTTTACCAAAACCTGAGCCAAACCCTGAGCCAAAACCAGAGTCAGTGCCAGACCCACTAAACCAGTCCTCAAATATCTGAGCAATTCAGAGAAGGAAAGAAGACAACATGAATCAGATAAAAGTTGTGATACAGCCATCACTTAGCAACACTGGGAAATCCAAACATGTGCTTGATGGGGAATGAATCATTTATCTGCTGGTTTGAGTTACTTATCATTTTACACAGCTTTATTTCAAGTTGTCTAAGTGCTTTAGACATGATATGTAATAAAAAAACGACAGCTTAACTGAGCATCTCTTCAGCAGATGATGTAACTGAAGAGAGAACATACTTACACGAAGTCCAGTTTTCCCATTTCTTCCATCCTTGCCAGGGGTGCCTGGGGGTCCAGGCAGCAAAGCCCCTAAGGGGCCATTAGGACCAGATAGACCAGGTTGCCCTGGAGGCCCTGGAGGCCCTGGAGGACCAGGTGGACCCTAGAATGTGACATTATTATCAATTACAACCTGATAGTTAATGCCAATAAACACAGTATGGACTGTAAGAATATTGACAACATGGGCAGATTTACTCACTCTAAGACGTTCTGTATCAATGTCAACATCTTCAAATCCAGAGCCGAGAGCATCAAATCCATACTGTCGTTAAAAATTGAGATATGTTCTTTATAAGTTTGAGCTGAATTACAGTAGTTTCACAAGTGACAAATGTTTATACAATATCTGTATGTCTTTGTGTTGTTAGTTGTGTTGATTTGTGAATTTATGTTTTTGATTATTTAAACATTATAAATGGGGAAAAAACATTGACACTGTTATTGAACCAACAACCAACATTGAACTCACTTAAGATTAATAAAGACACTATATTATTTTTTTTAGAGATGCTTTACAGCAGAATTTGAATTTATCTCATATTTGGTTAATTTGGGTACATCAGTCATGTTGTGAAGTTGCTTTGTAACTGTCTGTATTGTATGAACTGCCATTTAGGATTACTTGACTTACAGTAATGCAACAGATTTACAGGAGCCAAACTGTGCAGTTACAAATTTTATGCTTAAGAAACAAATGCATTTCCCCCCCAATATAACATAATTTTTAACAACAAACTGTTTGTGCAACATACTTACTGGAACTTTAATTGGTTTGGATGGCCCTGGTAGTCCGGGAGGCCCTGGTGGACCAGGCGGACCAACCCCAGAATCACCCTAAAAGAGTAAACATAACAGGCTAGGTGTTCTGGCTGTACTGAGGCATTGTGGATAATCTCACGTTTAGGAGGCAGCTCAACTGCATTATCCCTCACCTTTTCTCCTTTGACTCCAGATTCTCCTGGTAATCCTGGAAGTCCTGGAGGTCCTCTCTGCCCCTGCATTAAAGAGATATTGATTTTATATCTAATTACAGTATTACTGTACTAACTGTATACAAAAATGGATAGTCCTGTGAAATCTATGTAAAAGAATACCATTGTGATGTTACAGTACTGTGTATAGGGGTGAAAAAACTGCAGAATACAGACCCAAATAGAAGGTGGGATCCATAAGCCCCCCTCAGCCCTCCACCACACACACAAAACAACTGCAGTGTTTTATATAAAGCCCATCAGTGCATTGTTGGTGATATGAAAGAGTCATTCAAATGGTGCTTGTGTGTATGGTTTTGTTGCAAGAATTTCATTTTTAAAAGAAGTGTTTTGATTGCAGTGTTTCATTTTGGCATACAGTATGTGAGTTGTTAATCTCCAAGTGCTATGATTAATTGGTTTGTGTGTAAAGTTTTGACATAATGAGCCAAATTTACAAAACGTAGGTAAGCAATAGGCAAAAACTGTAATTTGGATTAAACTCAAATTCTGCAAAGACATAAAATGGCATGTGAATAGTCGGGTTGGGTACCGAAACCCGGTACAAGTGGCGGTTTTAGGCACGGGCGGCCGCCCTGAGCAGCATTTTTTCTTGTCACGTGGGGGGCGCCACACGAATTTGGAGGAAAAATAATAATCTGTGCAGCTGAGCGGTTTTCTATTTATCTATCAAACCTGTGCTGTGCCGCTGCCTCCTGCTGCTGAAAGAGAGCCGCACAGAAGCTGAGCAAGCAGAGAGAAGAGGGGAGGGGATGGGCGGCCGCTCCCAAATGAAGCGACAAGGAGGGGGCTAAATTATGTCAGTAACACCTGACTTTCTTACAAATAACTGCTAAATAA
>JAUCMT010000668.1:0-11321 GCA_032357475.1 Enteromius thamalakanensis | reverse complement strand
GAATATTTCCAAAATTCCCAAGCTTAACTTACCATGGAAATTTACCGGAAATTTTCCGCCCCTTTGCAACCCTAATTGGGACCAACTTGGGTGTCCCACTTGAAGTCTAAGCTCTTGCTGGTATAGCTCTTAAGGTCACTGAGGCATGCAAACCCCTTGACCACAATAAGGTAGCAATCCCTCAGGGGAAAACTGAAATATAAAAAAAATAATACAAAATAAAAAAAAATATCGTTAATCCAGATTTTATCAGATAACGACATAACATTTATCTTAGCCGGGTGGTCTCATAATCGAAAGTAAGACTTAACACACTATAATTAGAATATTTACAAAACTGAAAGGTTGTCTTATAATTAAGCCCAAGTGATTTACATGTTAAGTCACTGCAAAGATGCGATTAGACATCCTGGATCTCGATTCACACGAATTAAGTGGCACAAATTGCTCAATTTGAAAAATCCGAATTTTGGGGTTAACCAATCAGGAGCTTGCTCTAGTAGTGACGTGATTACTACATAGCAAGCGGAGGCAGAATTCCAAAACAATGGAGGACAAAGTCATCGTCGATGTGTGATACATCTTCGTACTTTTATAGAAACAGGAATAAAAAGGAAATAAATAGTAGATTCATTAAACCAAAGTTTGCCTATGAGATATACCCAAAACAAATTTTAACTCATGTTAAACTACAGAGACATCTGGAGGCAGCGGCGATTTCTAGAATTACTAGCCGCGGTGAGGCTGCCCCCGGCGGATACATGAGCACCCGGTGTTTGCTTGGAGCTCACGGCTCATGAGTGCCTATTGCAAATTTTTAAATAGATTTGAGTTTTAAACAACTACATTCGCACTTGAAGTACTCTTAAAACTGCGTTTCATGGCACAATAGCAGCAGTATTTTGACAGTTTTGCGGGTTTTTCCTCCACCAATGCACGAGACTGGAGTCGCCTGGCAGAAGCCCCTCTCACGCAAATTTGCTTTTGAAGTTAATTTTTATGCGCGAATGAAGCGAGTAAACTTAAAATGTCCAACTAAGCGCGAATAGCGCGATTTATTTATATAAGTCGTGTCTGGTGTGAACGCACAGTTACGTCTTTCCATACAAAAAGTATTCTTGTAGCTTCATTATGTTACGGTTGAACGACTGATGGCAGATGGACTATTCTGACGATGTGTTTAATACTTTTCTGGAACTTGACAGTGTTATTTTCTTGGTAGTCACAAGCCTTCCGGTTTTCATCTAAAACATCTTAAATTGTGTTTCAAACTCAAAAAGCTTTTATGAGTTTGCAATGACAATTTTCATTTTGGAGTGGATATACATTACATAGCTTATAATATTTCACAACATTCCTGTATTTTTGAGCAAGTAAATGCAGACTTGGTGAGCATAAGCCACTTCAAAATTTCTATCTCTATATTGACAAAAGTTGTAGTTTACTGGTTGCACGTCAGCTATTCGTTTTATCTTATTTAAACTGATTGTGAAAAGCAGAGCCAAACAAGATGAGCTCATTTATAATTTATCCCATATCCTCTTAATTTTAATTCAGAATATGTATACGAGCTCATGCAGATGACTTCTGCTCTCAGTGGGAGAGGGATCGTCCTAGCCCACCATTCACAGACTAGAGGACATCAAAGCAATGGAAGTTGTAGTGCATCGAGGGACTTAGGAGACCAAGCTGTGAATTTGTGATTAAAGCAAGGTAAATGAGTCCATTAGAAGCAGAATAGCCCTGGAGACCTGACAGGAGTAAATCATTGTGGCTAATTTCCTTCCCTCAAGGACAGACCACAGAAAAAGAGAGAGACAGAGTTCTAGCTTCTTGAAATGATCGAGCTGAGGGTCTTTTCTGAAAGGAAAGAGAAAGTCATTGCCATTCTGGTATTTGGTATTTCATAAACTCATTTAGATTTGGCAATTCCAAAGTTTAGATGTCTGTGGTCTGGGGCTTTGTCTTTTAGTGTCAGTGTAATTAATCAGCGCAGGAACATTATGAAGACATTAACGTGGCCTCGAGCCTCTCAGTACAGAAAGTCACTGATAACGCTCGCATACAGGAAACCCCAGGCGAGATCGTCTTTACCTGCCAGCGCTAGCAAATTGGTGCAGGTGTGATGTGGCCCGAATGACCACATTAATTCCTTTTTGACATATGCAAACTCTCAGATCATGGAAAAGTACATGGTGGTATCAAAGGATGGAGCCCCGTCAGAATAAATGTTCCATGTGTCCCAGCGGTGGGTGAACCTGGCAGCAGCCCCAGCAAATAGGTCTCCTCTGCCCTGTCCGTCTGTTCCCCTGGAACCTCTCCGCACTGCCTGTGTGTGGTGTTGAGTCTGGGAACATGTTTGTACAAACGTACAGTAATGCTGTGAAATAATATTGCAATTTAAAATAACAACTATTTGAATGTATTTTACAATTTAATTTAATTCTGTGATGCAAACCATTTTTTTCAGTATCATTACCACAGTCTCCATTGGCATACAATGAATTTATCTCCATAGCAGTCTCCATTGGAAATTATTCTAATGCTGATTTGCAAGAAACATTTTATTATCAATGCTGATTGATTGAGGATTCTGAATTGAAATCTAAATAGAGACAGGATAATTTTTTTTTTTTTTTTTAATTTGTTTTTTTCTTTCTCTTTTTTCTTTTATATCTTTTATATCTTTTATATCTATCTTTTCTTTAATACTATTACTAGTATTTCTACAAGCAATAGTAATAGTGATAATAATTATATAATGTAAAAATGTGAATTTATACTATCTTTCAAATCATTTATCCATTCATACATTCAGGATTTTTAATATACATTTAAATTGAGGGTTAAAACTAGTTTTACTTGTAATATATTTATTATTTTCTTTGTTTCTTTCTTTTTTTACATTCTAAAATGTTTTTAAATTTATTAGTCTTTCTTTAAAAATCAATATAGATAATAACATGTTATGTAATGTTAAAATGTAAATTTATACTACTGTTCCGTACCCATTTATTTATTTATATATATATATATATATATATATATATATATATAGATATATAGATATATTATACACAGAATTTTGATTGAAAAAATTAACAAAATTAAGAATAATGAAAGGTTTAAAAGTTAACATATTTTCAATATAATCTTAGCCTTTGCATCCCATTATATTCACTCAGTGGTCCCTATTCACTACAGGGACACCAGAACTGGGTGCTATTCTAAACTGACAGTAAATAGTGCCTTAAAACTATAGAAATATACAGGCCCAGCTTATAAAAGCATGTTAAAAAAAAGAGTGCTTGATTCTGTTTTGCTCTCGTCCCCATTGACATCAGACAGTAGTGTGGTTAGTTAGTTCATCCGGGTCTCTGTTTGTTTAGTTTAACTCTATTGCTCTTATATAAGTCTGAGCCATCGTCTCCACACATCTCGTAGAAATGTTGTTTTGATTGTTACTAATGTGGCATGTCTTGCTCGATGCGGCCTGAAAACTAATATCCTCCGCCCCTACCCAGCCCAACCGCGCAGCACTAATAGAATACAGAGATGAGACACCCTTAACAGAAAAGTAGCGCCTAAGTCAATACAATTAACCAGAGCATGTTTGAACACGCTAGACCTGTTTCCCCACAAACTATTAAAGCCACGGAAATCAAAGTGTGTTTGTGTTTAATGCGGTTTAGGAATTGAAAACAGAACATAAATCTGGATCCCCTCTGCTTTTTTCAGCTCTTCTAATCTTTTAATAAATAAAGAGATTTTGTCTGCTCGCCAGTCCGTTTGTTTGTCGTTCAGTAACTTTTATGTAATTCTCCATTTGTAATGTTGTTCACAAAACCCATTACGTTTCTGTTGCAAATGGAAAGATGGCAGAAAGAAGCGAATCAATTATGCGACTCAAATCTTCGGCTTTAGCAAACTCATTTTTTGCCGTGATAAGAAAAGAACATCAGTCTGGTGCTTTGACGTGAACAATTGGTTTGTTTATGGTTGGCAGCTTAGACATTTTGATGAATCATTTTTATGTGGGATTTGTTATCAGTATTTGTTGATGCGGGCTCATCATAAATACAGTTTGGCCCATTAAGGTTTGTAATGACTGTGGAGGGTGTATTTATCAGATTCTGAAGGTGCAGGGACAACCTCACTTTTTGTGATCAGGATGCATCAACAAAACATCCCTCTTCTGCTGTTGTGCAAGAACATTTGGACAACACTTTTTGTGATCTTTATGTCTTCAAACCCAGGCATATCTGGATGTTTTTGCTTTTTCTTTTGTTTTGTCTGTTTTTCCTGAGTTTACAGGCAGCTTGTGTTTTTGTTTTGTTTTGTTTTGTTTTGTTTTGTTTTGTTTTGTTTCGTTTCGTTTCGTTTCGTTTCATTTCGTTTCGTTTCGTTTCGTTTCGTTTCGTTTCGTTTCGTTTCGTTTCGTTTCCAACTTAGTTTTTTAAAATTCCTTCCAATACCCATGAAAAAAAATTTAAATTATAGTTCCAGTGATCTTGCAATCAATTATTTTGTTTGGTTGTTTCAGTTCATTTTGCTTTGGTTCGTTTTATTGTTTTATTTTCATTTATACACATATATGTACTAGTACGCAACTATGTGGCACTATATAATATTTAATTGTTCAACCGGCTCTTGTTTTTTGCTCATTGTATGATTTTAAAGGACAAATTGTTCACTTTCTGTAAAGCTAGGTCATTAAACCCATGAAATGAAGTGGAAATTATAGTTCCAGTTATCTTCCGATTGTATGTAAGCTTAATTAGTGCTATTATCGTGACTCATTTCAGTAGTATGTGGTTGTATTTCATGCCGCTGTGTCCTCGGCCTTGGGAGATGTGAACAATGACATTGCTGCTTAATTATTGTTATGCTGGGTCATTTAGAGAGATTACATAACTATGCACTTAAAGCAGTTGCTCAGCTGAAACGCCTCTGATTGTTAAAAAAAAAAAACTAAAACAAAAAAACACACAGACATGGAAATCTCAATTTGTTTTCATTTATAAACCTGCAATTAAGTAATTATCACATTCTGGATAATGATTTGCTTATACTGTCATGAATAGTCAGTTTGAATATCAGAACTGTCTTTGTATTAATATGATGCACCATAGCATCAATGAGACGCCACATTGCGCTATCATACAGGAACTACAGATGATCCACTTTGATATTTCACAGCAGCTTATAGAATATTCAGTTAACACTTATATTGTCAGCCCCTTTTTTCATCAGCCCTATTCCCAATCTGGTCCCATAAAAATATGTACCTCTGTGTACACATGTACTTTTTTTTTCAACACTGTTTTTACGTGTCTTACTCTGCGTTTCAATCCAGTTTCAAAGAGAAACGTTCACTGTGACATTAAAACACAGGTTAAATACGTGATCCCTGGCACATTTTTTTGATATAGATATGTATTGTGGCAGTTCAGAATTCAAATATCCCGGCACTGTCGCTAAAAAATAATCAAAATATCCCAGCATTTTAATATTGTCGTTTTACTTCCTCTAGTGTCATTTCTTTTGGAAAATGCAGATTTATGTACTTGCTGGTACATATTTTGTGTCGCTAAAAAGTGAACTAAGGTATGTTTACGGCATGAGACCAGGTATCCTATTTCATATATAAGATTATTAAAAGTGCTGATGTATTCGTAATTTTTTTTTTCGAAATAATGCATCAATGCTGCGTATTCAGCAGCTATGATGGATCTCCACCCTCAAAGGTCACCCAATCCCCCGCTGCGCCTCCATGCAGTGGTCAGCAGGTGCTGTGTTCTGTGGGACTGAGCCTCACTCTGTCTCGCTCAGTGTTCCTGGACTCCAATGGACCCCATTTGGCGGCGGTTCTGCCTGTTAGAGACCTTTTGCATTGACTGTGATGCCAGCTCATGGTGGGAAACGGGCAGTTTAGCCTCGCCCTCTCGGAATCACTGCTGATCTTGATGAAACGTCTGGTGCCAGCCAAAATCCGCTGGTGCCGCTGCCAATCTAATATAATGGCTCTGCCAATAGGACTGATGAGGTGCCAGGAATAAAAGAGAAAGGAAACGTTGGAGAGAAATTGTGTGGTTGAAAGGAGCGCCTACTGATATGGCTCGATTTCTTCAATTGTGTTGAAAGAAGATAACAGGTCGATCTGGTCACTTTTTAATCCTGGTTATGTGGTTAGTTGCATTTTGTTGTTTGCCTTTATCATCATTTTATCCCTACTGACTGTGACACTTTCCTAGCAAGGGGTTGTGACCCCAGTGGAGGAATGGAGGACGTGCTCATTTTTTAATCGCTTGTCTGTGGTGGCTTGATCTCTGGGAGCTCTGTAATTCTGAAGACCACCTGTTGGGCATTTTGAGCCATTTCCTCGATGTGTGATCAGTCGCTTTGAGAGTTCACAGGAAATGGAATTAACATCTGAAAATGGCAGCACAATCACAGAAATGACGGGTCATTTCCTTTATTCTCAGCGTGTGTTATTATACGGTTAGTGATGGAAGAAATATCCGTCAAGACTTAAACACCATTGCCATTGTGCTGAACATAGCCTGTCATGTATGCAGGTTGAAACTGAACTTCAACCTTATAAATTATAATATATATATTATGGACTAATTGACTATGGGCTGTTAAATTGTTAAAAAATCTTGCATTATTTTCTTAATTATTGTATTTTATGTATTTATTCAATGCATTAAAGGAGTAAATATAGGTATTTCAAATTGTAGTATTTTACAATGTTAGTTTTTAAACGTATTTGTGATTACTTACCCATCACACTTTTGAATAGTAGTAATGTGTGTATTGTCTCAGGTGTATATATATCTCACAATTTGCCAGCATAAATTGCTTTTTGTTTTCCTCTTTTTTATGTTTCATTTTTTTTTTTATTCTTAACAGGCATAATGCACACCACCAGCTTGAATGTGCAGAGAACAATCACTGCGCCAGCGTTTGGAGAAAGTGAGAGAGTGTGTGAAAGTGTTTGTGTCAGTGTGTGTGGTTGTGTGTGGCAGTCTGCCTAATCTTCTGGAATCCATATTCAGTCATATCTAAGCAGATATTTGGTTATGAATGTGTAGCGAGCGTGCTAACATTCTTTTGGCTGGGTTTGTGGTACAGTGTAGTTTCTTCAGTAAAGTGAGCATAACTAAAGTCGCTAATTGTAATAAGAAGGGTGTGTAGATCACTTTAGATTGCCAGTTTTACAGAAATGAGTCTAGTGAATGCAGAAGCTTTTTTCAACACTTAGCAGCAAGGCAGCAAAGGATTCTGGGTTGGAATGAAGAGATGAATAGGACCTCAGAGGCTGTGGTGCCAGATGCAAAATAAGGCCAGATTGTCTGAATAACCTTATGGTGCTGTAAACCTCATAAAGAGTGAAATAGATGTTTATTATGCATCACAGTGCACTCATAAGTGAGTTTTTGCTCTGTTCTTTAATCATGGCTCTGGTAATTGCAGTGTCAGGGCACACGGCCCTGTGTTTTGGGCTCAAGTTTTGGTAGACCAGGTGTCACACAGAATCTTGGCAGAGAACTCCTGCTCTCTTCATCCTTATCCACCTGATTACTGTCACCTTTACCCTCCCCCGATGGCTGATGTCCTGGTTTTGCCTACTTGGTCTCATGGCCCTTTTCAGCGAAACATGACATGAAATAAGTACATATCACTCCAGTTTCTAAAAGAAATAAACACTATAGAGGCAGCAAAAAATAATAGTTTTCTTTAAAATAATATGTACCCATATCAACATACAGTAATAAAAATGTGCCAGGGTTCATGTATTGAGTGCCACTCAGTGGACATTGCACAAAGGTACATATTTTTTGAAGGGACCAGGTTGGGTTTTGCCACTCAAAAAGCCATTCTTAGCCTTTTTTCAGTGCTTTTTCTGGTTACAGCCACTCATTCTCCCACAAACTGACTGAATGTGTGGCTAGATTTGTGCAGATAATCTTACACCCTGTTTGTTGTTTCAATTTGACCCACCATTTCATTGTTTGTTCCATCTATCATTCTAAAGTTCTGCTTATTCTGTTTGTCTTATACAAACTTATACAGTGTTGAGTGGAAACATCATCGCAAACCCCATGTGACTCACCTTCTCCGCCTCTGATGAGTCTGTATCACTGGTTTCAAAATTTAAATACAGCTAATTATAATTACCGTAAACCACCCCTAACCCAAACAGACACACATTGACTTCAACTCTGTTAATAAGCACATTAAATTCAATTTGCAATCTGCATAATCACAAGCGGTCAACCATTCATTTTTCCTTGCTTATTCCTCTCAACATCTAAACTTGGAGAACTGACTCTTGCTGCAAATCTGATTAGCCTGATTTAGTAAAACAGGAAAAAATGGGGAAATTCGGAAGCCCCAAAAAAGCCTTTGCTTTAAACAAAACTAGCTTATTGTTTTAAATATTTATATTTTTCTTGCACAAACACGTCCCTTCCCCTCAAAAGGCCGTTATTAACCCCTTTGGTGCCAGTAGGAGTATTTTTATAATGAATGAAGTCACTTTTTTGGGCTTTTTTTTTTTTTAACTGTATATTTTTATTATTCATGTTTTTATTAGTCATATACAGCTAGGATGGCTTTAGGTTCATTATAACATGGAGTAATTTTCTTTTCTGTGAGCTTTTAATTAAGAAATAAACAAGGCTACTCCACAGAAATAATTTTCAGTTTCGATAAAATAAATATTCATTCCACAATGAATAATTAAACCTTCCTTTTAATGCGTTTCCTCTTCGTTAAATGAAGTAGTTCTTGTCAAGGAATAATTGATGTACTTTTGTAATGTCACTGCAGTTGTGTGACAGTTTTCATCACAGGAATGCTGACCACCTGAAGTAGTCCTTTTAATGGCTAGTTAATTAGATTTAACGGTGATTAAATCTAATGGATATAATGATTTAACATTGATGGATTACCTGAGGTCTAATCACCATCTCTCTCTCTTTCTCTCTCTCCTCATGTGCTGCTCGGCTGATCAGATATTCTCGCCGTTTCAGGTAAGCACGGTTTTAAATCCTCTATTCTGCTGAAACGTCATCAGACGTCATCTGCTGAGGCTGTTTTGTGTCTGCTTTTACGAATGCTGTAATGCCATTTAGGAAAAGTCAAGAAGTCAAGCGCTCAAATTAGAGGAAGTTGGCGATGTGAGCGATGGGTTTGTTGTTAGGGTAATTGGAATGTTTTAGTGATGAGTGTGAGCTTCTGCAAGTTCGAGACTGTGTGACGGCCGACACAGCCTCGAGATGAGACGTGAACGGATCATCCGGCATTCTGTTTAGACGTATCAGAGAATCAGCTAATGAGCCCGCTTAGAATTCGGGACGATTATTTCCAGGGTCTAGGTTCCACCGTCAGAGATTAATGTACATATGAGCTTGTTTGGTGGTTTTGTTTTTTGTTTTAATTAGTTTTCCTATTTTGAGTGCAAAAGTAATATTTAGATTAATGAGTCTTGTGTGATGAACTGAAGCATGTTGTAATTGAAGAACATCACTTGGCTCTGGGGAAGGAAGTGAGACGGTGGCGACGGGATTGTCTCAGAGGACATGTTTGGCGCTGTTGAACACTTTTAGCTTTTTTTCTGTTTTGGTTTTTGACTGTATCTTTCACTTCCAACTAACTGCTATCTACATTTGTAGTATATTCTGTTTGGATGACAAGCAATCAGCTCCTTTCTTTAGAGGACTTTTACACGTTTTACAACACAATTTCTGAGACCTTACACTTGTGACCTTATAATATACACATCTTATCCTCAAAAAGGTATTTATTTGATAAAAAAGTAACATTATGAACTGTTTTAGAATTTATTACAATGGTTACAATTTTAAAATGTAATGTATTGTTCCTGATGGTAAAGATTTTTTCACTTCGCAACTTAGCAACATTAGCATTTCTCAAATAAGCGTAAAACTTGTAGTCATTCTTAATAACAGCTGTCATATGTCCCTGTAAGTTGGCATGCATTGAGTATACATAATTAAATCATCATAAACAAGGACTTATGCAATATGCTTAATTCTCACAGCTTCAGTTTTATCCTTAGTGATTAACATTTTTTAAACCTTATGTATTTTAAATCTAAAAAAAAAGTTAAGAAACCCTCCACTTACTTAATAAGGTGCGATATTTTTTCTTGTGCATCATATGACTACTAAACAGGGATTGGTTACCGTCCTCTCTTTCTCTGTCACGCTCTCTCTCTTCCCCTCAAACCATTTCTCGTCTTTATTTTTCATCTCAGCGGTACCATCACTGTTTACGCTGTTAATATCTTCCTTATAAACTCATCATGACGACGACAGATCCTCCCTGGGACAAAGAGAAAGTAATAAAAATAACATCAGCATGAAGGGATCTTGAGAAAAAAAGGTGCATCATTGTAGCCTGGGCTGATTTTAAACGTATTCTTTACAGTGATTCTATGTAGCGGTCACCTGGGGCTAGCTGAGTTGCCGTGCCAATTAAATTAGGTATCAGTAGAACTCCTGCACCCCCTGACTGCATCCTGTTTACCGGCGATCCCCGCGGACTCTCTCCGCTCCGCTCTGCTGTGTACAGTAATTGCATTTAGGACACTGTCGCCTTGCAGAATATTGTAGAAAATGAAAAAAAAACGTACTCCTGAGAAGGCAGGCTCTTCAGTATTACAAGCATGGACTACATTACCCATGAGGCCTTGCTGCTCGGGAGCTGTGGAGGGGAGGGAATACGTGTTCATTTGTTTACATGGTCGTCCAAAGGTCATGGCATAAAGTTTAAACAAAGAAGTTTCTGATTACATGGACGCTTGGATGTTTGCATCCAGAGAGGGTTGGAATTTAAGAAGTGAAATGTGTGATAAGGTTCTTAAAATAGCCAAGGAGGCTTTTTAGCTCAAGGAACATATTGAATTATATGCGTATTGAATTATATGGGAGTTGTAATGTGCATATTGATTGTGGGAAGGCTATTAAAAGGTTGTGTTAGTGTTAGGTTACAGCGCTCCTGCTGTTGACTATCCCAATCTTGACAGAATCTGCATTTTTTCATGTATTATATTTAGGGATGGGAGTAAAAGCAATACTTTGTACGGGAATCAGACTATACTGGTTGTTTTTGAATCCATTTTAACGAAGTCCAGTTCTCGCGTAAGCTGTTTTATTTAGTGACTCAATACCCCCGCATGACTAGAACTGCACTGTTTTTGATTTTCTCAAATTAAAGGAGAAGTTCACTTTCAAAAAAACTTTTGAGGATAGTTTACTCACCACCATGTCATCCAAAATGTCCATGTC
>JAUCMT010000667.1:0-11326 GCA_032357475.1 Enteromius thamalakanensis | reverse complement strand
GATTTGTTTGGGCCAAGAAACACAAGGAATGGACATTAGACCAGTGGAAATCTGTGCTTTGTTCTGATGAGTCCAAAGGTGAACGGATGGATTCCACATGCCTGGATCCCACTGTGAAGCATGGAGGAGGAGGTGTGGTGGTATTTTGCTGGTGACGCTGTTGGGGATTTATTCATAATTGAAGGCACACTGAACCAGCATGGCTACCACAGCATCCTGCAATGACATGCCATCTCATCTGGTTTCCGTTTAGTTGGACAATTACCTTTTTTTGTTAAGTGCATAACTCCACATGTGTTCATTCATAGTTTTGATGCCTTGAGTGAGAATCTACCAATGTAAATGGTCATGAAAATAAAGAAAAGGTGTGTCCAAACTTTTGGCCTGTACTGTATATATATATATATATATATATTTTTTTTAGTTTCCCCCAAATCATTACAAATTACAAATTGTCTAAATAAATAAAAAATAATGTGATGGCAAAGCTAAATTTTTCATCAGATTACTTCAGTCTTCAGGGTACTTTTTTTTCTTTAATCCGTTTTGGCGGGAGTGATGGAAATGCAAGTTTTGAAAGCTTATATTTCTAAATGGGAATTTTGTCACTGTTTTGGAGCATATCGCTTTATAGATAACATAAAGACTAACATTGATACTCAAACCCCAAAACTTTTATTTTGATTTCAGGGGAATTTTAAGTACTTTGAAAATAAAACTGAGAGTATATGTGTGTATTTAACTTTTGCCCTTGTTATATTCATCACCTGTAGGTTTGAGAGTTGTGTGAATGCCTTTTCACATCCTGGCTGGGCACACTTATATGGTCTGTCACCAGTATGAATCCTAAAAAACAAGCGCACATATATTAACACAACACAGTTTGTATAGTTTTCAGTACTAACGGCTTTGCTGTGAGTTCTGCTTACCTGGTGTGCTGCTGGAGGTGTGATAACTGGCGGAAGGAGTTCTCGCAATAGGAGCAGTGGTAGGGTTTAATGCCTAAGTGAATACGTAAGTGCTGTGCTAGGTACGAGGCGTTGGCGAATGACTTTGAACAGTGAGGGCACTTGTGGGGTTTGGCCTCCGTGTGGGACTTGGAATGAATCTGCATCTCTGACTTGTTTAAGAAAGTAAGGGGACACACTTTACACCTGTTTGAAATGGAATAGCTGGTTACTGACATGAAATTCTGTGTGGAAAACGGGATGTAATATAGGTTATAAAGTGTTAAACCTGTATGTTTTTCCCTCTTTTGCGATGGTAACCGCCTGGTCGGGGCCTGAGGCCAGAAGTGGGTAGGGTACCACCAGCAATGGGCCTGTGTTGTTCTCTGCTTTAATCTTCTTGCGGCCCCGTGGAGCTTTGGGCTGTGGTCCCAGCATCCCAACCAGACCTCCAGTTTTCATATGCTCCATGCCAGGACCGCTGGCCAGGCCGGAAATGGTGTTTAAGGAAGGTGCGCCGCCCAAGCGGTTCTGGCTGCTAGATGTCGGGGTTGTGGGAGTTATAGCCTCAGAGGTGTTGTTGCTTTCTGTGCGGGATGACAGCATGAGACCTGTTTTTGAAAATTAAAAAGGTTTTTAGAACCTGTCTATGGCACATGGAAATATATCTTTTGTTTATACATCCTTGTCTCTTCTACCTGAGCGATGGTTTGCTCTAGAGGCTTGGTCCACTGCTTGTCGCATATGCCAGTCTTCCCATAACCCCTTTGCCTTCACTGTAGACTTGTCATCTATATTCAGCTCTGAAATTATGTTTAGAATTAGAATCATAGCATGTATTTTAAAATACACGTGCGAAATTGCAAGACATGTATGCTTTGTTTTTAGATTTGGTTCATATGGTTTTGAAAAGATAAAGTGGTCATTTGTGTTTATTTTGCACCGCCTTGTTAAAACGTGCCGATTTTTACAAAGTTGTGATCTGATTGGCCAATTATCCAGTCCATTGTGATTGGAGGAATACTAGAGGTGTAACGATTCATAGTGATCATATAGCATATTCAAATATAAAATGTATGTTTAATTGCAACAGTTATCCTAACAACAATAAAAAGGCATTTATGACATTGAAACAGCAACATTTATAGCATAATAATATGAAGTGTTTTTTCTACAAATATACATATCAATACAAATACATCCTTTTTAATGAATAATTAAAAAATATTAAATTTTTGTGGAGTCACACCATATGGTTTATAGAGTATTTAATGTAGTTTTTTTACTCTAAATAAATACATTAATTACTAAATAATAATGATAAATAAATAGAAAAATAAAGCACAATATGTTTTTTATATATATATATATATTTAAGACATTTATTTATTTATTTATACATTTGTCATTATTATGATTTTGGGGGAATTGTAGGTAATGCTTTATTTTACTATGTCCTTGTTACACATAACATGTTATTTAAGGACGTTACATGTCAGTTATCCCTAAACCAAACTCTGATTCTACCCCTAACCCTATAGTAAGTACGTTATTAATTAATATTGCTCAATAATTAAATATATAATTATCCTGGGAAGAGGACACTGAAAACTGAAGTTCAGAAACTGAAGACATACACATCACTGATCAAGTCGCATTAAATATTGCTAACACTTTATTTTAAGTCCTAACTTCATTTTTAACTTTTAACTACAACTTTTGTTTCAGTAAAATCCTAATTTGCTGCTTATTTATAGTTTGTGAGGTAGTTGTTGAGTTTAGAAATATGCATAATATGTTGACCCACATAATACATTACTACATGTAATAACAAAATGTACAGCGCATAATAGTGAAGCATCTAAAGCTATGTCATAAAAACACACGGGAGGTCTTTCGGTACCTGCGATGGTGCTGGATACTGGGCGGGCGTGCAGGGCGATGTCAGGTTGAGAGGAGTTGTGGGCCTGAAGACCCGGCACCTGCTGCAGCTTGGGGATAGACATCACATGCTGCCCACCATCTAAAGGTGGAGAGGCCACCAGCAGAGTCTGCTGAGAAGGAACAGTGGTGGGCGGCAAATGCGGAGGTCTAATTTTTTCTGCCATCAGTTGCTCTTTGATCTTGTCGATAAGAACCAGGTTATCCAGCTGTAAAAGTCATTGGTTAAATTCAACAAGGGACACGGACACATGTGACGTGAAACACAAAACCAACTCGTGCAAAAGAAGGGGGGAAAGTCAAGAGGGGAGGCTCATATCAAGGTTTCGATGCTCGCTCTGGCAAACCACACAGGCATGTACAGATTTGAGCAAACGTGCATACTGTAATGCTTTGTTATAATCAAAGCAATCACTAAATGCCAGTTTCGCTTTGTCATCAGTGGTACAGTATGCACAAATGATTCTTCTAAAGGAAGTTTCCAAGAATTAAGAAACGCTATGGCAACAGTCAAAAGTAGTTACTAGAAAACTCGCAGATTGGTAATTAGCTATTACAAATATACTGAAGAACGCTACTGCTTGTTTAGAAAACACAATACTCACTTGACCAGGCATAGAGGGAGGTGGCGGCCAGAAATATGGATTATTGAATCGAGGCTCTGCCATCTTTCTAATAAAACAGAATAAGGGTCAAATTTTAATATGATTATATAGCTGATTAAAAGCACACCCCTAAAAAGGATTTAATTACGCATATTTATATAACACACACATACACACATATATATTATGTATCCATAGGCTAATTTTACGTTTTCTTTACAAATCAGACTTATACCTCAGGTGTTTCTACAATCATTTATTAAAACTTTAATTAGAGGAATATGTCGCACGACAATCAGTGGTTATTTTAGCTGTTCTCACCACAGATGAGTCATTTTAACTGACATATCATAATTAGTTCCTGTAGTTTCCCCAAAATAACTACAGTTCATGATGTCATCATCACAACACCATTCCAATCTCGCATGTCTTTTTTCCCCTCATTTCGTTTTTCCATGTAAAGAATGGTGACTCAGGCATTTTGTTGAGCACAGACAAAAATACAAAAATAAGTCACACGGTTTTGGAACAGCATGAGGGTGAGTAAATTATGATACAAGTAATGTTTTGGTCTGAACTGTCGCTTTAATTAATGGTGTTCCAAAATGCTGTACACTGCTGTAGATGAGCAACTTCTTGTAAACACATTTATTATACTGCAACTTATTTTTTATACCAAAATAACAGAATTATTCCTTTAATTGTCACACTAAGTGTAATAACAAACACATTTGGTTAAAACCATGCTTAATAATGTTACAAATGTTTGTTTTTTTTTCAAGGGGCAACATTTGTTCAAGTGAAACAATTATCTAAAAGAATAAAAAAAATAAAAACATTTGGTACACATTCATATTATACTTATATTTCTGAGATTAATGGTTACAATGGTGTTTGATTTGTTACAAATGACTCCAGTCATCATCAGCACTAGTGTCAAAAATGTTAATATCTGCCAAGTCCCGATTCAAAACGTCAGTTAAGACATTTCATTAAAATCTGACAGCATTTAACAAAACTCAAATGCCCCAATAAAGAAAAAGCTGATCCGTCTTTTCTAAAGAACAAACATCCTGACGCCTCTTTAGAGGAAAACAACAGTCAGAAAACTTTTGAGATTTCCCCATACAGAAGCTGCACAACACGGTTATCTCTCATCTCTACTGCTCACCCAGAGCCTCCGATTCATTCCTGCACAGTTTCACCAAAAACATTTCAGACAAAAGAAAAGAAAACAAAAATGGCAGCCTGTTATATTTTCATAAGGACGCCATATTCTGCAGAGCCCAAAAACTCACACTCGGCTCGGTTCATTTTTTTCATGGAAAACCCGACCGAGATGTATGTGGTTATATGTGTGCGTGTTTGTTTATGAAGAATAGCACCTTTGAATTGCCCGGCCCCCCTTGAAAAAAAACTGACACTTCCGACAATCATGCCGTGCAAAAATGTCTTACAATTGGCGAAACGCTGCGCACGGCTGTGTCATTTTATAACATCTGCCGCCCCGATCGCTTTATAACAGCGTTATAGCGAACGCACATTAAAACATTTAGTACATGCATGCGCAATGCAACCAAATATTGCCATTTATAATGTTAAATTTCGCTTTGTGCAACCTGTGGTAGATCAAAGGCGATAAATCGCGCCCGTCGTACAGTTATCTGTCGCGCAATGCAGTAATGTGCACGATAGCCCTGTGCGGGAAGAAGGAAAAAGACGCCATGAGCGCACAAACCTTTTATATCGATGTCAGAGTGTTTTTTTCCTCGCAGGAGAGGCTTTATTAAAGCAGAGAAGAGGCTGGATGTTCTCTATGCGCCTCCAGACCAAACACAGCTTCCGGGTCAGCCTGTTCACTTCTGGGTGCTGGATACCAAAATCTCTCATTTTAGCTGGCACATATGAGGCTTTTTGTCTCTCACAGATACAGGACCAGGTAATCGGTCGGGTGTCTTGTCTTTTTTTTTCTCTCTCTTTTTTTTGGGAGACTTTAATATAGGAACTAAGTACAGAAGAGAGGCATTTCAGAGAACACAAATAAAAACGAGGCTTTCCCTTTATTTATTATATTTATAATAATTATTAATATTTATAATAATTATAATAATTATATTTAATTTATTATAGTAGTATGATTTATTAACATACACCTGTATATATAGCCTATTATTTTTAATGACCCAATTTTATTCTTGTGGTAGCTGGGTATACACCGCAGTGTTCTTTACAATACATTTAAATAATATAGCAATTTAATGATTTAGTTCACACAACTAAACAATGACAGTTTCACTATTTTCACATGAATGTGGAAAGCACAATAATTGAACCTGTAGTAAATGTTATTTTTACAAAGGTCAAATTGCCATTTTAACAAATATACAGTACATAAACTAAAACAATAATGATTTCAAGCAATAGAAGAAGTTTAAAGGTTTGACAAGCCTGACAAACAGACAAACTGACCATGAAATGAAATCATCACTGACATGACGCCTACAGGTTTGGTTTGCTGGTGGTAGTTCAGTGCTCGAATAATAATCTGCACATCATAGGTTCAAACCCACAGAGGTGATTCATAATCATCAAAGTTTCTAACGGAGTCCCTCTATCATTTTAACAAGTGGTAGTTTGGTAAAATTAAATTTAGTTTTGTTACCTCGTGTAGGTTAATGTATATAAGTTGCTTAAGTACACTGTATAAAATGGCCGTGACTTTAACGGTAAAAAAACTGAAAATGCTACGGTAAAAACCTGTTAAATGGTAAATTCCCGTTAAATTCCAGAATTCCCTGCATTGCATTCTACATTTTGTTTGAATTTTGAATTTTTTTTCATAACAATGTTTCTTAGTTTTTTTGTATCAGTTATGTTTATTATGTTTGTATGTTGCATATAATGATGTTAAATGAATGTTTATTGCCCATTTCAGTTTAATAATTCTTACCATGATGGTTCTTAGTGTCTGTGTAAATGACTTTGAGCACCTTCTACTGTATATATGTTACTACTTAAAAGCTACTTGTGATGAGTTTTGGTTCATCATGTGACTTTCTCATCACCTACTGCATTTGGTAGTTATCTGTGTATTTCAAATGTACAAAATATATTTCACTACTTTAATAGGTTGGTATATTAACATTAGATCCGTTATTACAAATTATTATTAAAATTTACAGTATTCATCTGAAAACTGGTTTAACATAAAACCAACAAAACATTGTTACCGTATATTTCACGGGTTTATTCTGGTACAGCTGCTGTTTTTTTTACCGTAAATTTTACAGATTTTTTTTTTTTTTACAGTGTAGTGTACTTGAACCTCAATAAAAGCATTCTTCAGACAGCCTGTTTTATTTACCATTCGCACTTATATTTTATTCGAAACATCGATTATTTTAGCAATAAAACAGCTTGCAAACACAAGAATGCAACATGGAAAATGGCAACATAACTATCAATATTGTGACTGTAACTGGTTGTTAACTAATATAGGATGAGTAACCGAATACCCCTCCGAGCATATTTTTTAATCAAAACTCTGCTTCAAACTAAAAATAGCTTAAAAAGGAAAATGAAGAAGACTATTTTTTCCTCCACTTGATGTTACCGTTTTAAAATGTTATTTTGTTTGTCATGGAGTCATATTTTTTATTAGGCAATGTTATGGAATGTTATAGTTATAGGTTGGTGAAGAAATTAATGTAAGTTTGAATTAATTAATTAATGTAAGCAGACCTTAACCAACTGGAAGATCTTTATAAACGATCTGATATCCAGCTGTTTGTTGAGGTTATAGTCTGACGTGCTTTCCTGTTTCTCATCTACGCTTTCTCACATCTTGTTCTTTAAAGCTTTCTTGGTTGGTTACTCACCTTCCTGTCTAAACAGATACTCTGTCAGAGTGAGGCATAAGGTGGATGCCACAAATGCTGACATGAAGCAGAGTTGGAGTATTTCATATTTTCATCAATTTGTAAGTCTATGAGTTCAAACCATACTGCTGCTTGCCATTCATGACTCTTGAGCTAAACCTGAACAACATTTCATCATGACTGTGTCAACACTGTGTTGGGATTTGGTAAGTATTTTATTTTTAGTTGTCGTTTTTGCCTTTCCTTGGACAGGAAATCCTTGTTCTATCTTTCCTTATCATAAATGTCTGTACCTCATGAAAACACTTAAAATTCCATTGTTTCAGCTGTTGTTTGGTGTGTATATATGTATATATATTTCTATTTCTGATTATATATGGTTGAGAAATACCTTTTCAGCAACCTTCATCCTGTTACAATAGCCTCTTAATTTGGCAAATATTGTTGCAACGCTTTGGTTAACCTCAACGACTGTCATGAAATAACGCATTTAATTAAGCTTTGTTTGTAGTGCAAATTGTTATGGCTAAGTAGTGGTGGGTTAAATTTCAGTTCAAGTTTATTTGTGTAGCGCTTTTCATGATCGTTCACAAATCGTTGCAAAGCAGCTTTACAGTAATTAAGTTTCTACAATATAATTAGTAGCTTTTCAGTTCTGACTATGTCAAGCTGATCTACATATGGCAGAAAAATCAGCTAATGGCGTAATCAAACATATATTTTAATAATAGAATTTTTTTTAAAAAGTAACATATTATATTTGATAAATGTGGAATGTTATGAATAAAGTGTAAATTAAACTAAATTAAATATGGAAAAACTTCAAAACTTTAATTTTAAAGTTGAGTATCCCGTGTATTCTTGCATATCTCTCTCTATATATATAATATATGTACAGCTTATGTCTGTAACTAGTCTATGTCTACACTTTAATCATTAAATGTGACAGGAACCTACTTTGACTGTCCTTCAGTGTAAAACACTTCTACATATATTATATTTTATGTTAACTGGCTAAATATTGACCAAAATATTGCATTTTTCAGATCTGTTTTAATCCGTTTAAGTAGGACACCCCATTTCATTATGGTAGTAATGTTTATATTAGGAGCAAACTAAAGAAAATATTACGTTATTATTACAGATATGAAATTACTAAAAACTATGACGTTAACTATTACTGTCTTAAACTGTTCTCAAATTTGCTAAAATACTAGCCAGTCTGTATAAACCTGTCTCATCAAAATGTTCAGATGATCTGTGTTTTTGAACATGAATTTGACAGCTCTGTACTTTTTGTGTGTGCTTTTATTTTAGGAGAAACAATGGTATTGTCCTTACTGTATATTATTACACTTAAAATATTTCTTACTAAGTATTGAGCCTTTTTAAGGGAATGTGATTTGGGGGTATTTGGCATTAATTCAATGAAAAACTTTATTTATTTATTTATTTTTACTTTTTTAAAATGATGGTAGTCTGTCAGAAGACAGTTATTTTATTGCAGTTATTGTATTTATTTCAGGTATTTATACTATGTTTAGCCTCCCAATGCCACACTAAAGACGGAGGGATCAAGACAGAAGGACCATGTCCACCAGGTAAACAGACATGCCTTCCACTAACTAAAAGAAGAATACTAGTACAATCACACTGGACTAACACCCATAAAACATGGACCTTTATAGAATATATTTGCTGAAAGGAAATGAACCAAAACTCAATTGTTTTGTCTTATTATTTTGATATTTCCTGCAGGATCTTACAAATCACAACAGGACTTGAAATGTAAAAAGTGTTTGAGTGGTTTTTATATGGACTTGCCAAATAATATGACATCTTGTTTAAAATGTACGCCATGTGATAGCGGTGGTAAGTAAAATATTAGAGTACACTTATTGCAAAAATCGAATTAATGCATGTGGAATTTAGGCATTTGGAATGTATTTTTTATCTAAATATAAGACTCCTGGTTTTACAGCTAATGAAGTGGAGAATACCTCCTGTACAACAACACAGGACAGAGTTTGCACTTGTAAACCTGGCTTTTACAAGAGTGACAAAGACTGTAAATCCTGTGACAGCTGCCAAAACTGCAATGAATGTAAGTACCATTGAAGGAAGGTAACTTATGGCCAAGGAACAAAGATGATACTTTCTACAGAATTCTAGATTAAAAAAAAAAAAGAAATATCCTGAATATCTTGTGGCTAGGAAACCTTAAAATGAATAGTATGTTTTTCCTTTTATGTGTTACTCAGGTTTGAACTGTAAAAAGATTTGTAACCTAGAAAAGACTACTGCAACCACAACAGTATCTTGTAAGCATGGATTTTTCCCGGAAGGTGGACAGTGTGAAGACTGTTTAAAGTAAGGGGTCTAATACTCACTTTTTCTGTACAACTCCCGATTCTTAATGGATTTTTGGTAAATTCATTTATTTGTGGAGCATAAGGATTTTTCATTTTTAGCATGTAGGTTAATGGGTTGTGGTTTTCCTGTGCATAAGGTTTAGCATCCGCATCAGAATTTCCTGCATTTGTAATAATGTTCACCAGCTTTATTTGAAACGAAACACACATTCAAGAACATTCAAAGCACGGGTTAAATATAAAGGCTCTATTGCTTAATGTCGTTTTTTTGCAGGTATAAGTGCAAGAATGAATCCTGCAAATCTTTTTGTTCACCTACCACAACTGAAAAACCAGGTATCACAACATCCTTACATATATATTAAAAAAAAAAGACGAAAAAGGGTTTAAGCATAAATACAATAAGTGTAATACTTTAATTAATGTTTTTACATTTGCTACTATCCTATGTTTTGCCTATTTGTCAGTGATAATGTTTTACTAATTTAAAACATAGTCAAATTGTAAATGGTCCCTTATTCTTTTATATTTTTTAGATATAATATATTTAATGTATTGCATTTTTACATACATATTGTGTTACACTGAAAAACAATGTAACATTATTTCAACCAAATTTAGACATTTTAATCTTAACTGTAATCTAAAACCTTAAAAGTGGACATTTGCTTTATTAGACTTTACTTGCATTCAAAGTGCTTTCTATATATATAAAACTACTTTAGTAAATTTCTTGTGATGCAGAAATCTTGATGTCTTTGACTTATATGCAAACCTTCCAAGTAAGAAATACAGAGGTTCAATTTTGTGTGATATATTGTCTCTTTTCTTAGAGCCATTCCCGGTGTATATGGTGCTACTGGTCATTGTGACCTTGTTGGGCAGCCTATTGTCTTTTCTTCTCATCTGGTTCTGCAGACGGAGATGGCTTTGCTCCCAAGCCAGAATCTGGAATATTGGCAAAAATACAGACATTCAGATTGAAGAAGGTTCATATACACTCACATGCACGTAATTTAAAGGTGTCATAGAATGGAAAACTGAATTTACCTTGGCATGGTTGAATAATTACAGTTCAGTACATGGACATAACATACTGTGAGTCTCAAACATCATCGTTTCCTACTTCTTATATAAATCAAGTGTTTGCAAAAAAAGACTGAACATTTTTTAAATTTCAACACAACACAGACTGTTACGTAACAGTCTAGAGGCGTAATAGTTACGCTCACCACATTTGCATACACCACCCCACATTGACGTTATAGTTACCTTTTGCAGGTCCTTACTAAAAAATAAATTAATAAACTTACCATTCAGAAGGGTCGATGTGCAATCTCAGAACAACATGTTGTTCTACAAAATCGGCATCTTCGTCTGATACAGGCTCAAACATATACGGTTGAATTCCTAATCCCTCCATCGTTCACGCTGGACAGTAGAAATCTGTTTGTGCTACTGAAATGAGCAAAGCTGAGAAACAGCCAATCAGAGAAGACCTCCTCTTTACTATTCATGAACCTTCCAAATAAGGCAAAAACAGACTGTTTCATTCTAGGGTCAAATTCAAGGGTTGTAAATGG
>JAUCMT010000666.1:0-11342 GCA_032357475.1 Enteromius thamalakanensis | reverse complement strand
CTGCAACTGAACAAGCGCGCGGCAAGCACTTCCGGAAATACAGTGGCCACAATGGAAACCAAAACTTGCGTGTTTGGTCCGATGGAATCGTTATTTTTTAACCGGTTCCAAGTTGGAACAGGTTCTCGATGCCCAACCCTAGCCAAGACCATATATTGATCCAATGTTTTGTCCTTGTCGCGGTTGGCCAAGTCAGCTTGTAGTTCCTCTCTTAATCCAGGATGATAAACAGTGAGAAGTGGATCGCTATACCATCCATTCTGAGCTGCGAGGGCTGCAGTTAATGTGCCCTGCTTGAGAGACATGAGCTCGTCCTTAGCACTTTTCCCATCCACTGAATGATCAAAGACCTCCCGAAACTGGTGTAGGAAGCTTGAGAATGAGGGAAATGCCAAGCGCCAGCCTCTCCATAATGCAGTAACCCAGTCCAATGCTTTTCCTTCCAGCAATGAGCAGACAAGCGACACCTTGCTTTCATCGGTGGTAAAACAACTGGCCCGTTATTGCATGTAAATCTTGCACTGAAAAAGAAAACCGTCACACTTGCGTGGGGCTCCGTTGTATTTCCCGGGAAGAGCGAGACGAGCAAGGTTAATAACCGAGTTCGTGGGCGGTGCTGGCACGGGCGCTGGAACCGGTTGACTTTGGGCTTTAGCAGCGGTTGTCAATGATTGCACTGAGCGCACAAGCTCCTCAGTGAGTTTGGTGAGATTCTCCAACTGCTGGTGGTGAGCATCCAGTTTAGTAGCTTGAAGGTTTGCCTCTCTCACAACTTCAAAGACAGCCGCTGGATCCTGTTCTGGCTTGTGACACTGATTTTGTTACTGTGCTTATTAATAGTGTTTACACTATAATCTGGATTTTAATATCCAGCGCAGAGTTGATTTTATTTGATTTTTAATTTGCTTACACAAGGGACCAATTATTACTAAACAAGTAAACACAGCTGTTGATCATTCAGGTAACAACATTAAGGCTCAATTTCACCAACAGGGCTTAGTTTAAGCCAGGACTAGGCATTAGTTTAATTAAGATATTTAAGCAACTTTTACAAAAATGCCTTTTAAGAAAATATTACTGGTGAGCATCTGAACACAGAACAATGACTGACATGTTTTAAGATATGTGAGAGCAAGATATTTTCATCTGAGACCGCTCAAACATGCAATTTAGTCTGGGAATAGTTTAAGCCCTGTCTGTGAAACTGGGGGTAAGAATCATGGGGATGTAAACTATTGAACTGTGTCATTCTTAGAAATTCAACTATTATTTTCTCTTGTGGACTATAAGTAAACGTGTTTTATGTTGATTATCTTATTAAAGCCAATAGCATTCATTTTGTATAATCCTTCTTATTCTGGTTAAATAACATTGCTTTTATCAGTTTTTAACACTGCTTTTATCAAGAAAAATGCTGAGTATCATCAGCTGTGGCATTGCTCGCCAACCATAAGCAACCTACACTTGTTTACACTTGGTGGGTGGTTGGGTGGGTGGATGGTTAGCAAGGTAGGTTCATGGATGAATGGATTGATATGGACTGATAGGTAGATGGCTTGCTCTCTCTTTTATTAACCATTAATCATTTATAAGCTCAATATAATTTTCCAGTAAGTTTTGTACATTAACACTGACCCTGATCTTCAATCAGCCACTACAACCACTGTTTTGAATTATTCATTGACAATGAGCATAGATAAAACTATTTGTTAGGGATATGAATATCATCTGGGACATAAACATCTTGTTTTGATGTCAGGATTCTATTAACTATTTTCCAGGCTGCACTTTGTTAATATTCCTTAGGCATTTTGCTTAATGCTCTGTTCTTAACACCAAACCAAAAGTATTGAATTTATGCAATTTAATTCAGATGAAATCCATTCAAATGTTGTTTTCTTGACTATTTCAGCATGCTTATGTGATTACTTGATTAAAATGTATTAATGTTAATGTGGTAAAGTTTATTGCATTTTTTGTAGTTTTTTCCATTAAGTTGACAAAGTTCTAGATGCACTGAATGTATATACTTCTGTGAGCCTTCATTTTTTTAACAAAGTTTAAAGGCATTTTATAAACTTAAATGTATTAGGCAAAATACAATATTTTTAAGAATAATACTGAATATTAAAAATATTTAAACTGAGGTATAGACTTCTGTTCAAAAGTTTTTTTTTTTTTTTTTTTTTAAATAACCCCTAAGCATCTTCTACAAAAACTGTTTAAATTGAAGTAAAGTCACAGGGAATACAGTAATAATAATATGAAAAAAATTATATTGCTGTTCCTTTTACTTTTCTTTTAGTAATCCTAAAAAGCAGTTTATATATAAATCAAATATATGTCTGTGTGTGTGTGTGTATGTATATATATATATATATATATATTCACAGTGCCCTCCACTAATATTGGCACCTTTGGTAAATTTGAGCAAAGGTGGCTGTAAAAAAAAAATCTGCATTGTTCATCCTTCACAAAATTTGAACCTATCATTGAAGTAAAACTACTAAAAGTGGTTTAAAGTAAAAATTGTTGATGTTTGTTTTTAGGATTTCTAACAGAGGTAGAATCCATGATGCTATGTGTCTGTTATGTTGCCAAATTAACATATAGGTAAACCACTGAAGAAGACCAGGACCACAAGGGACGTTTTTGCTTTTTAATTTCTTCTCCAAATGGTGAAAACTGAAAGCATACACAACATGCTCTTAGAAAAACTGAGCTTTAGCCAAACGAAATAAAATACATAAATCAGAGCTTTAAAGTGAATTTACCCAACCAGATAATACAAATATAATCTACTTAAGGTCTTTATAAACACATAAGGAAACTTACGGCATTGCCTTGACAGTGCTTTAATGTGGATGGCGACAGATTGCTGACCATACCATGATAAATTCCGCCTGCCGTTTACCGAGAAACCGGAACCGGAAGTTAACTCCGCCGAACCGGAAGTACAATTTTCCGCTAATATTTTTAAATAATACTTACAAATAAACATGAAATACTTGAGAGAAAGTTTTAGAAATACTTTTTAAACATTTTAAACCACATGAATACCTCTTTTTAACCATTTAACTTATTTATTAAATTATTAATTGCCTTAAGGGCAACACATTTATAAACCACAAACAGTGATAATTTCCATATTGTGCTAAACAAGAAGACTTATTAACAACTATAGAAACTCAAGGCAATGAGCCTAAAAATAAAAATAATAATAAAAAAAGAAAAGATGATCAAAGAATAAATAAGTAAGAATTTTAAGCTGCTTCAGATTTCATATCAGGAGAGGAGGAGGAGTTTAGCAGCAGATGAACATCACTCAGCACTGTGTGGAGCAGCTGATCTGTTTTTAGTTTGTTCTTAGTTTAGTGAGTGAAGATGTTCATCTATTTTATTATACTGATGTCATCAACTGAAGGTATAATACTGTAAAGGTAAAAGTATTTTATTCTGTCAGAAGTGTTTGAAAACTACACTTAATGCCACTTTTATTTGCAGGTTCCAGAGCCTCAAAAGTCATCACTCCAAAAAGTGACAGAGAATTTGCCTTTGAGGGTGACAATGTGACTCTGTCCTGTAACTACAGTGGTTCTGCTCGTGGTGTTCACTGGTATCGTCAATATACAGGATCACCACCACAGTTCCTCATACTGGAGGATTCAGGGGTTATAACTCCAGCTATTCCACCCATTCCAGGAATAAACATCAATCACAGAAAAACAGAAGTCCATGTGGATCTGATCATCTCCTTTGCTAAAGTGTCAGATTCAGCGTTGTACTACTGTGCTCTGAGGCCCACAGTCACAGGAAACCCTGTAGCACTGTACAAAAACTCATATGATTCATATGATTATCAAGCCTTGATAGAAGTGTACAAACTACAGCTGGACTCAATAGCAGATCAAAAGAGAGAGAAAGAGAGAGAGAGTATACAACTGCTAGTACTGAAATTGTTATTGTTAAGCTGACTTCACTTGCATAGACAGTAAGGGACCCTCTGAAATTCTTCCATAGGGATCATAAATTATGCAACTGGAATGAACTGAACAGTTGGTTTCAGTCAGTTGCTGTACATGAAGCATTAAAATACATCTCATATGCACTCCAAAATAATATTGATATAATTAGTAAATGATCATGTAAATATCCATCAATGGTTCAGAGAGAGATGAGCTGCTTCATGAATTCAGGGCTGTAGTTTAAGGGGAGGTGCTAGAAACAACCTCTACTATTCAATGAAAGAAGGTTTCTTCAGTAACAGTTTTTCCTGTAGAACTTAAACTTCCTGAAAACGATGCTGTTAGTTTTGGCTTTTCTCGGTTGTCTTGCATGTTAGTATCTAATTTTAACTCTTAAACCCTCAGTTTTTTTTCCTGTTCGTTTGATTGTTATGTTGTTAAAATGTTGTCAAATGTTGATAATCTGCAGGTGTGAGTTTTGGGGATGTCATCACACCAGTAGAAACTCTTGTGTCCGGGACAGAAGGGCACATTGTAAGTCTCTCCTGTAGCTATTCCTCAGCAAGAAGTTTATTTTGGTATCGCCAATATCCTGGATCGGCTCCTGAATTTCTTTTCATCATTCTTCATGCTACTGGGGAAGTTTTACAAAAATCCAAATCTGTGGATCAAGATCCTCGATTCTCAGCAAAACTGAATGAAAAGAAGACTCACGTGAATCTGACTATCTCTTCTGCTAAAGTCACAGACTCTGCGATGTACTACTGTGCTCTGGAGCCCACAGTGACAGGAAAACAAGCGACACTGTACAAAAACTGTGACACTGTATTTTGGCAAAGTATTAAAGCAGGATATTTCTACTGACAATTTACTATTCTATATATAAATATATGAAAATAATTTTATCAACTTAACGATGCATAAATTAAAACTCTTTCAGGTTTCATGCCATAATTAAATCAAATGTATAAGATTAAATAGCCATATTATTATTAAAATAGGTATTATTAATAAGTATTAAACTTATGTAATTAAAACTATTATGTAAGTATTAAACTTGTAAGCAGCATAAATAAGTTGATCTGCAGAACTGGATAATTGTTGTTCTTGAATTGTCATTTCCACCTGACATGCAAAATCTGCATCATTTAAGTATATTAATATAAACCCGTATATGTCACTAAAATATGTTGCAGCTTGTCATATATCTGTCTGTATCTATTTAACAGTTTTTATTTATTATATTCAATTGTAGGGTTGTGTAATAATTTACACCTGACTCTCACACCGCATGAGATTACGGCTGAATGTAGTCGGCCTGAGTAGGAGGAGTTTAGCACACACGTTGTGAGATACAATAAGACTCAACATTTCACAAGCCTCTTTGGATCATCTGATGTTTCTGTGTGTCTCCTGTTCTAACCTGAATATTGCACTAAATATAAAATGTTGATCTTTTTAATATTACTATCATCGGCTGAAGGTAGGGTATTATTGCATTTGCTGGATACTTTCTAAGTACACTGTTAAAAAAAATATTTCAAGTCAAATATTTTTAAGTCAATAAAATAAAAGATGATTTTTTTTCCCCTCTAAAATACAATACTATGCTTTTCTATTTTTTAATTCCATGTGTTACTTGCAGTGAAATTTACAAGACATGTCTGAATTAAAAGTTATTTACCACTTTGTACACATATAGTTTTGTCATTTCATTTTAATTCTATTTTTAAAGCGAAAGAGCCTGACAGTATAATAGAAATGTAACAAAGCTAACAAAAATTGCAGTAATAGATAGGAAAGAGATTTTAAATTTGCACTTTAAATGCAGGTTCCAGAGCAGCAGAGGTCATCACACCATACAGTGCTGTTCAGTTTGCTGTTGAGGGTGACAATGTGACGCTCTCTTGTAGCTACACTGGTTCTGTTCGAGGTCTTCACTGGTATCGTCAATACTCAGGTTCACAACCAAAGTTCATCATTATGGATTATTATGGGGCAGTTACTAAAGCTGATCCAGTGGCTGGAGTCTCAATAAATCACAGAAAAGATAACAGTAGTGTGGATCTGATCATCTCCTCTGCTGCTGTCACTGACTCTGCTCTCTACTACTGTGCTTTGGAGCCCACAGTGACAGGAAATCTATTAATTGCTGTGCAAAAAGCTCTTTAAATAAGACCATTGCTGAAAGAAAGCGAGAGGTTGGGCTGAGGTTTTAATGTACATCTAAAAATCACAGATCCATCAGATATTCTTATAAAGTTTTATATTAGTAGATTTTTTAAGAATCAGTCACACTGTTCAAATATTCTCTGGCTAAAAGTGTAATAAAGGAATTCCCCTTTTTTTAGAACATAAAACATTTATGCATATCGTGTAAGCACAATCAAATTAGTGTAAATATTTAAAAATGCCAATAAAAGTAACTTAAAGAGGGTTACCAGGCAGTACAGGAACTGAACAAAACATGCTGTTCTGAGCTCCAACAGAAGGGGGCAACATTATTTCACAATCTGTTTTATTCACACTGAACAAGCACCTGCTGTCTAGAAAAAACACATTTGAAAGCACAGATCATGTTTCATATTTCACTAACCCACATCCACATTATTCATACAGAACAGAACTTCATTCAGTCAAAGTGCTTTCATTCAACCATTAGCTCCTCTCATATTTTAATTTATTGTATAAAGCCCTATTTCAGCATAATGGAGGAGAGGCAGATTATACTTATAATACTCATCACACTTCCAGGTAAATATACTTTCATTTCAATTAAGTATATTTTATACATTTAGAAATCTCATTATTAGAAATTTTCAACTACAATTCACTGCCTTTCAGGTGGATTTGCTGATAGAATTGGACCGAATGAAGGCGTTACAAAAATAATCAGGGAAGAAGGAGAGTCAGTGACACTGAGCTGCACATTTGAAACTAACAGCAATGATATTTGGCTTTTCTGGTACAGACAGTATCCAAACAGAGAACCAGAATATATACTTTATAAAGGTGCTCGATCAAGGAGCAGTGAGAAAAATATACCTGATGGTTTTCAATCAACTACCTCCCAGTCCTCCACTGAACTCATTATTAACCGTGTAACTCCAATAGATTCTGCTCTCTATTACTGCGCACTTGAAGTAGCACCCCAGTGATACAAAATCCCTGAGAGCCTTTACAAATACTCACAAAAAAAAAATGCTTTGAAGAGTTTTTCTTTATTGCACTATTTTCTTCTCTCAACTTAGATGAGTTAATACATATCTCTCCCATCTCAGTGCATGTGCTTAATCGCTCTATACAGTAGGTGCCACTGTATTATTCCTGGAATCCTACGGATCCAAACGGGGATGAATTTAGAAGCTAACAAACACTTTCATATTGTCACTATTTTAAAATGGTTACATAGTTGCATAAGTGAGTATGAGGATAAAAAAAGACAACAATAATTCCCATGAATCTGCATAATAAATCCTTACATTTTATTTTATGTCAACATACTTATTTGAGGGAGGAACATACTGGAATATTAAAAAACAGTAGTGTATAATCAATTTAAATCAAATCAAGTTTTTGGATGGTAAATAATCATCACAAACACAAACATATTCAGGATAAGAGATCACATACTGTATCTAGGATAAGAGAGATGATCTGCTTAAAAAATTATTGACTGTAGCTTTAAGAGGAGGTACTAGAGACCACCTCTGCTTTCCAATGAATGAATGTTTACTTCAGTAACAGAGTTGCAGATAAACTGAAATATCATCCTGGAACATGGTGCTTTTTCTGCTGTTGTTCTGTTCTCTTGTGGGTAAGTATTTAATTTGAACTCTTTTCACAATTGTTTTCCTAATCTGGACATCTGGAGTTTTTCCTTCATGAAGATAAAAAAAAGTTTTCATTTGCAGGTGTCAGTTTTGGGAATGATATCACACCAGTTAAAACTAATACGTTTTGGAAAGAAGGGGACACTATAAGTCTGTCCTGTAGCTATTCCTCAGCAAACAGCCTGTTTTGGTATCGTCAGTATCCTGGATCAGCTCCTGAATTTCTTTACGTTATTCTTCATGCAACTGGGGCAGTTTTACAAAAATCTAAAGTTGTGGAGCAAGATCCCCGGTTTTCTGCCAATCTGAATGAAAAGAAAACCCATGTGAACTTGGAGATCTCTTCTGTTAAAGTGACAGACTCTGCGATGTACTACTGTGCCATGGAGCCCACAGTGACAGGAAAACAAGCGACACTGTACAAAAACCTCACTAACTGTACTGTGAGAACACTTTGAAGCATTTAGCATATAGAATTTTCAATCACCATTTAGAGGATTTACCTTTCAAAATGAAAAACATCCAGCAAAAACTTGTATCAGCTTTAACTTCTCATGTTATCATTTAGTACAATATAATATAAAAAACATGCTGTACTGAGTTTTGGCATTAGGGGGTAGTGTAATATTACAAATGAAGATTCTTCCTCACGTCAAGCATTTTCCTGTTATTATGCTCCTGCTTAATCTCAATTTGTATGGGATGTTTTTCCCTCATCCTTTTAGTGCTTTTATAGTTTCAATTAAACCCCAAGATTAAGTTTTGTACCTATTAGACTGGGTTTCATTAACCTCTACACCTACCCCAACCCAAAACAAAAAATTGTTGTTTTACAGTGTGAGAAAAAGTAGTATTTACTGCATGAATCCTAGCCTTGACAGTAAAACACGTCTGATTTGATTGATATAATTAGTTAAGGCTGGAGCTTTTTTTCACTTTTACTTCCAGATCAATGGAGCACTATACTATACTTCTACACAAATTACTGGTAAAATTTTAGACTGCAATAAATGCAACACTAGCATACCTCTGCTGCTTTTTCTCAAGATCTTCGTTTCTGGCCCCTTTGTCTGTTTTTCTTTTTTAGAGACATCAGACATTCCTTTAGCAAACATATTCTATTCTTCAATAAGCTCCACGACTAACATTCATCTATCTATTTTAATATCTCACCAACATGAATTTTGGTCCCATTTATGACCATGTCCTTCTGAGGAGGCAGTAGGCTAACACTAGAACAGTATGTTCTCTTATGAATTACAGACGCTGTGCAGTTTTTAAATTGTGTTGCACATTTAACTAACCCCACCCACAATTAGTTTGCAATGGCACTCATGTGCATTCATTTAATGTAACCTACACCAGCACAGGTTCATTCACACTAAAACAATATTCAGGTACAGTTTTTTAAATCTAACAGTCATAGAATTACAAACTACACCTGGACTGCCAACATGGAGAGGCAGATTTTTCTCGTGATTCTCATTGTAGTTACAGGTAAATATACAAAATCACACTAAACACAGTTATAGGCTTAACAAACAGTATTTCATTTTTATGCACAGCAATAATGTTATACTAAAAAGATATTTGTAACTATTGTATTTGAAAAAAAAAAATTTTTTTTCAACAATGTATAAAAACACATTTCATTTCAGGTGGATTTGCAGACATTAATCCAAGAGAAGGAGATACTAATATAATCAAGGAAGAAGGAGAATTTGTGACAATGAGCTGCACATATGATACAAGCAGCAATAATGTTTGGCTTTACTGGTACAGACAGTATCTAAATGGAGAACCCCTGTTTTTACTGCTCAAAGGTGCCCGATATGAGAGCTATGAGAATATAGCAGACCATCATTTTCGGTCGACTACATCCCAGTCATCCACGGAACTCATTATTGAGAAAGCAGCTCTGTCAGATTCAGCTCTCTATTACTGTGCTCTGAGAGTAGCCCAGTGATACAAAATACCAGAGAAGCTTTACAAAAACTCAAATACACAACACTCTTTGAACAGGCTTTAATCAAACCAATAGCATCAAACCACAATTTATTATTTTTTTGAACACCACAGCTCTAGGAATTAGAATGTGGCAACACCTGTGAATTTGGGAGATTGTGATAGGTTACATATGGGGGGGCATGTAAAACACTTATTTGTTTTTCTAAACGTTATTTGAAATTAGGAAATCATTCAGTAATAAAATAAGTAATAATGAAAAACAAGCAAATAAAAATAAATAAATAAAACAGATAAAGTAAAACATATATATATATACATCAAACAACATTTGAAGTGATTCAAATATTTGTTTTTGTTTTTTGATCCACTTCAAATGTTGACTATAAAACATATAAACACAAATAAAATCACAATCAGTCTCTCTGTGAAGCCACTGCTCTTTGTTTAGCATGCTCCTTGCAATTTGTTGAGTGAACATGTTCATCTATTCCATAACTTTTCTATAGGCTACTATATAATACATTACTAAACTACTCTATATATACTGTAATTATTTAATGATATATAATATACTACAGTTTTAATGCTATTATATAATAAGGTTATTATATAAATGTTATGATTTTACAAGATGTGTGTATGGTTGAGTTACATTTAACACCACTTTTATTTGCAGGTTTCAGAGCCTCAGAAGTCATCAAGTGGATTTGCTGTTGAAGGTGACAGTGTGACTCTGTCCTGTAACAACAGCGGTTCTTCTTGTGGTGTTCACTGGTATCGTCAATATACAGGTTCACCACCACAGTCCTTTATATTTGAAGATTCAGGGCAACATTTCAGAAATAACCATTAATCACAGAAAAAAAAAATTGGGGATCTTATCCTCTCCTCTGCTGCAGTGTCTGACAGCCCACAGTCACGGGAAACACAGTAAGATAAAACAACAACAAAACAGTTTTTATTACAACATCACTGTTTAGCAATATCCTGTCAATGGTAACAATTCAAGCCAGGAATGTAGGAGTATTGTTTTAATGACTAGCAGAATATCTGGAATACTCTAAATTATTGCTTTAGCGTTAGGAGACAGAGCATGTCATTAGCAGAAGTAGCTGGATAGAAAAACAAACCTGTGTGATTAGTGGTCGGGTGATGTCACTAACCACACCCACTTTGCAAATACACATTTGAATGTATATGTTCTTTCAAACTGCATTGTCAGTCTTCTTCCTCATTGCCATTAAATACATGAAATCCCTCTAGTGTCTTTTCAGTCTCTCATATGTCTGCAAACATGATTTGGATTAAAACAAAATAAATCACCCAGAATATTAACATGGACAGATGTCAACTGCTGATTCTTATGACAGGTATTGTTTTTTAAAGTGTCATTTATATACATACAGTACTACTATACTTAATACTGAAAATTGATAGATTCAATTTAAATTCTTTGATTAGTATTTTATATTTTTTTTATTATTTGATGTTACCATTTTTTAAATTATCATTCTAACGCCAAGTTCCTTTTTGTAGGTGTATTTGCTGACAGCATTGTGCCAAAAGAAGAGGGTAG
>JAUCMT010000665.1:0-11344 GCA_032357475.1 Enteromius thamalakanensis | reverse complement strand
AAATGTATTAAAAACATACTAGTTGAATTTCAAGTATATTTTAAATGCATTAAATACTACGTCTTTTTCACCTGGGGTGTCATCTTAATTCTCCATCTGCCATCAGTGGTTAAACTGTACTATTATGAAGTTTACGATAATACTTTTTGTATGGAAAGAAAACAAAAATGACAACTTTATTCACCGATATGTCTTTTACGTGTATTTACTCTTTTATTTGTATAAACAGTGTACAGTCGAACAGCGTACGTTATCGACATTCACAGAATGATCTACAAAAAGGCGCTGCGGGGATGTTACGTGCCAAATTGTCCTTTAAGATAATTAACAAAATTAAAATTTTTGGGTGAAATATTCCTGTAATGAACCGTCAGAGTCGTTCGGATCCATATGCAACAGATTATGTAAATCCAAGTCAGACAGGCAATGGTCAAAAGGCACAGGCAGACAAATCAGAGTAGAGCAGGCTTAAATCGTAGTCACAAACAGGCAGAATGGTCAGGGCAGGCAGCGGGAATCAGAATAACAGATAACAATCCAAAATCAAACACGGGTATTCAAAAACAGGGAAAAACACTCAGAAATGATCACCGGGGCAAATCAAGACTACGCGTCCACTCTAATCCAAATCGGCGTTTAAATACAGTTCATAATGCCGAACACCTGGAGCGCGAATCATCCGAGGTACGTGAGTGTAAGGAAGTCCGGGTAGGAACGTTAGTAGGCGGGAGAAGGTTCCCGCTGCTGACGTGCGGAGAGATCCACAGACGTGCAGCTCGTGACAATTCCTTTAATGCTTTCATCCTTATTTACAATAATAATGTACTGTACTGTTGTTTTCTGTGTCTTTGTCAAAGTAGGAGGAGGCGGGCTGTCATCAGGGGCGATAGCTGGGATTGTGATCGGGGTTTTAGTGGCAGTCGCAGGCATCTGTGGTCTGATTGTCTATTTAATCAAAACTAAAAAAATGTGAGTAATCTGAAATATCACAGATTGAACATCAATAACCATCAATAAGTGAAAGTCAGTCACAGCCTTTAATAAGTCTTTGAGAATCAAGATCCACATGACCTTCGTAGTCCTGAATCATTAAAATCTTTTTTACATACTGCAAATCAAAGTGACTTGCTGAAAATGTAAATGTAAAATATTTTTGAGATTTCCAGCGTACATTAACATCTAAAATTACAGTAATCTCAGTGAAAACTATGCCTGCCTATTTGTGACATTTAGTTGTAACAAAATATCTATTTTTACTCTACAGTCCAGAACTAAACCTACAACACAAAAAACCAGCAAGTGAAGGTATATTTACTATTTATTCATAATGACATGAATATGATCTGATTGAACAACAGAACTGACATCATCAGTTATAACAAGACTGATCATGATTTTAAAGATTTTAAAACTGACTGAGTGTTTCTTTCTTTAATCAGCAGCACAAACACAACAAGATCCTGTGAGTGACTTCAGTTTTTGTTACCTTTTATTCATAAAAAACTGATCTAAAACTGTAAACGGATGTCAATTGACACTTTTAACAGTAAAGGTGTGTTTTATTAAATTTACCTGACATTCAGTTTTTCAATCTCTTTTGAATGTTGATCTTTTACAGCGGGTAAAATATGTTTTAAACACATCCCCATATTTCTCAGTGATTATATTTCTAAAGGTGCTGTTGACATGACATTTTCACCAAATGATAACAAGCAAAGCAATCCACTCATACAAATAAAACAAAACAATAACCTTCAGAAATTAAGTTACAGTATGTGTAATAAAATGGAATAACTGCTGAAAAGTATTCAATACTACTAAGATTTGTTGGCGGTTCTTGAATAAAGAAGATAGCTGCATGCATTTCTCAGGTGTGATTGGTCTGATGGCATAAAAAAAACAAACCTGGGTGCACTTTTTAACAGACACGTAATACATACCAATAAGTAAATATTACTGCAGTTTCCAAAAGAAAGGAACACTAGAGGCCACTTTTCGAGAACACTTTTCTTTATTAAACTTTAATAAATTTTCATGTTATGACTTCAAAACAATATTACTATGCTGGGAGATTTGAACACTAGTTGCTTTTGAATGTTAGCATTATACATATGCAGCTTCATATCTGTGTGTTTTCAGTAGCTTACAATGTACATAGATGTACTTGAGAGACGAGGAGCTCTCGTTCCAATCCCATGTGTCTATGCTTTGGCAAAACAGTTAAAATCTACATAAGTAAGCTGAAATTGCACAGTTGCAAAGTGTGTTTGAAACAAGATCCATAAAATCAGGTACATGTTTTCCACAGAGACTTTAAATCTTGACAGTTCTGTGGGCTTCTTTTGTAAACTCTGATTTTTATTTTTTATTTTTTGTTGGATTCTAGTTTCTTTTTTTTTGATACCCGTCAAGAGTTTCCTTGGCTGTATGTTGTACTGCTGAAATGTCCAACTTTTGTTTTATCTTCATCATCTCCACAATTCAGGATTGCTTTTTAATTTCTGATAGATTTAAGCTGATGTCTTGGCTTTTCAAGCCCTTTTACACCTCCCTTTCTTCATGTATTCAGTACATGTTCAGTTCTGTGTTATTCCATTTTATTACACATAACTTCATTTCTGACTTATTTCTGGTGAAAATTTCAGGTAAACAGCACCTTTAGAAATACTGTTTATTTACTGTGAAAAACTGACGTGTCCAATACTAATTTTACCCACTTTATCTCAGAGGTAATTAAAGAGTTTATGTTTTTATAGCATGAGACATGAGTTCATTTTTACAGTCTGCTTAAATAGACTTTAATCTTTCACATATTACTGTAAAAAGACATGCTAGTTTAAAGATTAAATATTAGCTATGTACATTGACAAATCCAACCATTAAGATATTTTTATAGCCATTGCCACAGATACATTTTTTATTTATTTTAAATATCACTTTCAACTCAAGTGATAATCATCATCTGTCTGATTTTCTAACATGAACAACAACAAAACTAATTACTACTTGTAGGAATATGAAGAAATAAATGATTTCCAGAAGACAAATGGAGAAAATCTGTATGTGAATCTCCAAGAAAATGGAAGACATGGATTTTCAAACAGGCCGAGGGCTCCTACTCCTCCTCAGGTGAGCACTTTCATAACATTAAGTGCAGTCCGTCCCATTGTAAAGCATCATATGTGTGGGTTAGTTGCATCACAAAATAAGAGCTATGTTATTTAAATTAGTTTTGGAGTAAAACCAACAGAAAGTCAAAACACATCTTTGTCCATTTTTATTCAGGTATCAAACCCTCCTCCTGTGCGCAGATGATGAAGTGAAGATAGTGAAATCTGCAGATTCCTGCATATTGCACTTTTCACACATGTGATATTTCTGCATGATTTACATATCTACAGATCTGGTAATAAGATGTTTATGTGCAGGTCCGCATAGGATCAGTGCACACAGAATCCTGACAAATTTATTGAATATTTTGCCTTAATTATGCTGTCAGTTACACTTAGATCTGTTTAATACACTTAGACCATTATTAAACAGGTTCTGCAGATTTTCTTCTGAAATTCATTGGAAAAACTGACAAACATCTACTGGTCCTGCTGATGTCTTAAATATAATCTTTAATATCTGAGCAGTCTGCACTTTTGTTAAATGTTTTCAATATTTTTACAATAACTTTTATTTTGTTCTCTATTGAAAATGTGTTTTAGCCAAAGATGTATGTTTAGCTAATAATGGGCAACACAAAACAGAGGCCGCATTCATGAAATTCACCTTTAGACCTGAACATGTCACAAAGGGAAAAGAAATTAGGAAATTATACACTAAAAGTGAACAAATTATATGACTGATATTTTTATTGAAATTATGATTACTTATCTATATTTTTTCATTTTCCTTTGGGGTGAATGTGATACAGCTACTGCTGTTATTTTGTTAAAAAAATGCATGTAAACCTTACCAGTTCTATTTTCATGGATGTGACAATGTATAAAACTTCTATCTTGTGTCTTTTTAATGTTCAGTTTGCAGTGCACATCACAACAGTTTGTTATAATACTCAGTGGCGGTTTTACGCACGAGCTGGACGGGGGGGCATTTTTTCGGCACACGAACTTGGAGGAAAAATAATAATCTGTGCAGCTAAGCGGTTTTCTATTACCTATTATAACTGTGCTGTGCGGCCGCAAACCTTATGCCTTTTCTGGGGGTGCTAAATAAAAATAAATAGTCCTTTTGTGCGCCACTCAGCCGTTCACTTTCCGTGCCATTTCTATTAAACCCTCATTTTCGTGAAAAGTGGATTTACTTTCAAAATAAAAGTCCCCCGTAAACAACGGAAAACTGCGATCCTTAAACAATGGTTAAACATATTAAATTTACAAAAGGCAATACTACGGAGCCCCTAAAGGGACATACGTGATTTATACATTTTTTCCTGCTCGTACAATACAAAACAAATTAAAATGAAAAAATAAGTATTACTGAAGTCTGTTACAAATGTTCTCTCTGTATGATGAAGTTAATTCATGTCATTATGTTAAATAGTGGAATAACGTTAACTCTTAGGTTTGTTAGCCTTCTTGCTTATGATGCTTGCTATGTTTACCTACCTTGCTAAAACACACACAATAAAAGCCTAATGTACATACCATCACAGAAATGTTAATGGTCTCTAAATACCATTTGAAACATTAACTTTTTCCAGTGAAACTATTACAAAATTCCTTATTTTAGTGTATTTTGAGCACTTTTCCAATAGGATTTACCATCCCACCCACCAAAAGAATCCAATCTATACCAGCAGACATTTCTATACTTAATGTACCATTAAAACCAATACCCCCCTTTAATTCCCTCATAACAATTAAATCCATTACATTTTACATTACCATTTATCTTCTGTTATTTTTGGGCTGGGTTCTATTGTTTTTTTCAGCAGTGTATACAACATGAGATCAAATTAAATTTAACCACAAAATTATGTTCTGCAACAAAACTGGGTCCTCCTAGGTGTTGTTAACCAGTGAGGAAATTTCCTCGCTACAGACCGGTCGCGAGTTCCAAAATCAAATCACTGTCTGTGAATTCGCTTCTGAAATAAGTGAGTGTGCTGTGCCTTCATGCACATCTATTTTAACATACTATATTTTTTTCCAGTCTATAATCATATTTATAATTTTGTCAGTCATGTGATTTTAAGAGAATATGGCGATGTCACTCTCTTTGAAAACTTGCAAGATTAGTCCTCTTACAAGACTGAAAAAGGAAACTTTTATTCAACTTAGGAATGTAGAATACAGCAAAGAAAATGTGAAAAGAGCGATTCCTTAATCACCGAAAAGCTGTGTCTCATTTCAGTTTATTGCTATCTCAGAAAATTAGCTATAATAAATTCCTAATTATAAATTACTCAATTCAACTCAATTCATTTTTTCGACCCATTTTTTAAGTCTTGCCACCCACCCGAGGTTCGCATTCCAGGGTTTGAAAACCACTGCTCTAAGATGCTGTTATTTATTGAACTTATATCAAACTTTCATAATATATATATAGGACAGATGGCTGAGCTTTGCACTGCACATTCTCTAGGGGCTTACACCTCAATTATTAATGAAAATGAGGGTTAAATGGTTTTTGATGTTTAATCACCTTGACAGGCAAACCACTAGTTCACAGTAGTGACAAACCTGTCAGCTTTTCATTTGCAAAGCTGCACTGTCAACACAATCATCCACCTTTGTGTGCCTTTTCCTGTCACTCAAGAAACAAGCAATCACAGTCACCCACATAGCTTTTGCTAATACATCCAGCGTGCTTTAGTCGATGGTCAGTTCCAGTACCTGTCAGCTCAACTAGCGTGCCTGTCATTCTATGATCAGGAAGCGGTTGTCTGTGCAGTTGGGACAGGTACTATGTTTTATACATCAGCTGGAATGACAACTGACACCTAGCAGGTTGTAACACTCAGCAAATGTCATACTTGGATGAGAAATCAGCCATGAAAGTTTGATTTGAATCCGGTGGGTCATGGACAGATGACACTTCCTTATGCACATTCAGCAGACAGTGTGCTGGATGCATCATTGGAGCATACAGCTCATAACTTGAATAACATTTTGAAGGTCATTTCTGAATATGTATACTGTTTTAGACAAATGATGTCTTACATACAGAAGTTCCCTTTCAGTCAGTCACTTCGGCGTCACGTCGGTGACCGACGAATAGGAATCTTGCTTCGAGATGCCAAAACAACTCTGCATGTATGTAAACACGCCAAAGAATTTCATTGGCATTGGCTGATTAGGATCAGCTGAACCCAATTGCAGTGCGAGTATAAGTAGGTCAGCAGATCTAGCGTTCATAATCTTTTCGCTTCGGAGCCGAAGTGCACTATCTGCATTTGTATACCAAGCGGCCATCTTCCCTTGCTTCATCTTCCCTTGCTTCCCTTCTTCACAAAAGAGCAAACCTAAAAGAGTACTCACGGGTGGTACGTCTTTTTAAAGACGCCTCCTTTAACAAGGAATGTCATACCATCAGTGCGTTGTTGGATGTGGCCATTTCCTGGCGTCAGTGGCGGTCACAAACATTGTTTACATGCCTGGGCATTGAGCATGCTAAAGCGGCGTTCATGGATAGTTCATGTTTCTCTTTTGCGTTCTGGGGCTCGCGCTGGCAGCATCCGCGGAGCTTGCGGTTCCGAAGGAGAGAAGACTAGCCTTCTTCTAGAAGACTGTATGCTAATTTGCCCGTTGGAGAATAAATTTATATTGGATTTATTGGAACTTTGTATCAGCCTTCTTGATTCACTACAAGTGGACCGTGACAAATGGAAACACAGCCTTGGTTGACCATGGAATGTTGAGATTTTGTAGCCACAAGCTACTGGGCAAAGGAGGGCTATTCCGCATCTAGTTTTGACTGCAGTCGAGGACACAGCCTCTATGCGGAGGTTGTATAACCTTGCAAAGGTGTTGGCTGTAGCATAGCCTGCAGCCCTACAGATATTTGCTAGAAAGGCGCCGTGAGCCAATGCATAGGAGAAAGCAACACTCCATGTGGAGTGGGCTCTCAGTTCTAAAGGGCACAGCTCTCCCTGGGGGCCTCGAAGAGGGAGTAATGCAGCTGGCATTGGGAGGACTTGGGGGAGACAACGAGGTAAATTTTGGCCTTGCCAAAGTAGCTCCAAATCAGCTGGACTACCTTTGGAGTGGAGCCGCCATTTTCCAGGGTGTAACATCTCAGTTCCCTCTTTCAGGGAACGTGGGTTACTTATGTAACCTAGAAATTCTCTGTGTTTTATTGTCTCCTCGTTGAGGGGAAGGGGAGGCTGGGCACCCAGGGAACATGACCAAGGGAACATGCAGTAACCTTCGTCGCCCGGAGGGCAAAGTTGGTCGCGTAGTTTCTGCATCACTCCTTGATCAGGACCACCCTCGTGCAGCTGTTTTAACGCCAGAGGGACTGCCACGTACCATTCTGGATGCACCAGCATCGAGGGTGATGAGGGGAGAGGAGCCAGGATGCAGGTGTGATAAGTACGGGGGTCTTGCTAGCTCCTCATGCACCTCCGGGAATAAAGGCCCTGAAGGGTAACGCAGCTGGGCCGCTGACCTGGACCCCAGGAACCAATCATCCAGCCCTGAAGGATTGGATGGGGGCACATGGGGTACCTCCAATCCAATCCCCTTGGCGGCTCGGAGGAGCATATTATATCCGTCTGAAGAAGTGAGGAAACTTTCAAACCGACAAGCACAAGGTCGGATCGACATTCTGGAGAACATCTTTCCAACAGTGTGAAATTGCTCTTTTTTTCCCGGATTGCTGAGGCAACTCCATGCACTCAGTAGGTCTTTCTCTCTGGTAGTGCAAAATTCTGGAATTGCTCAGGCCTTTAAAAAGGCCACCAGCCTGCAGGATCCACTGACAGTCACCTAGATACCTTCTGCTGTCAGCTGGGAGAGAGCATGAACTCACAGGAACTCTTTTAGTTTTTCTTTCTCCTTACAAATCGAATGAGATGTCCAGATCAGCAGCATAGGAACAGCGAGGCTCCGAAGCAAAAGTCTGAAGGTGTACTGCATCTGTGCTCTCTTATACTCACGTAGTGATGAGGTGCACCTTAATGTTCATTGGACTTTTTCTTAAAAGCTCAAAGGCAATGCATATGTAACGTCGGAGTGACTCGACTGAAGGGGAACAGCAAATTCTTAAACTGAAAAATTTTACACTTTTATCCACTAAATGAGCTTCAAATTTGATGCCTCCTACAGGTCTCAGAAAAGTTGGCACAGGGGGGAGGCAGAGTCTCTCACAAATAATGGGCAAAAGCTCTCTAATCTGTGAAAGAGTGTGTCAAAAGATCACTTTAAAACTAATGTTCTTCAAGAATAAATTGCTAATATGCTAGCTGCAGGTGCCAACTAAAGCTCTATCATGGAAAAAGGAAGCCATATGTAAACATGGCCCGGAGTCGCTGTTGTGTCCTGTGGGCCAAGGATCATTTAAATGGACTGTTTTAAAGTTGAAAAGTGTTCTATGGTCCAAAGTGACATTCTTGTTTGAAATCAAGAACAATTTTGACTTAAATTATATGTAATATTTTAGATTAAATAAAAAAAAACTAATTGACTTGTAATTATATTAATAAAGAGTTGATATAAATACTTGCAATGCAAATGCACTTGTTTATGATTAAATAATTTATTAATAAAAACTGTATTTTAATTTTATATAGTTTCAGCTTAGTGAAAGCCTTATTTGGGCTTTAGAAAATATATTATTGCATCACTGTTGTTTTTTATTATTTTATTTTTTTTTATTTCAGGTGTCCAATTTATACCTTTATGATAGCGTGTTGATGCTGGCCAATGCATTCTACCGGAAATTAGAAGATCGGAAATGGCACAGTATGGCCAGCCTCAATTGCATCAGGAAGTCAACCAAGCCATGGAATGGAGGGTGGTCCATGCTGGAGACGATCCAAAAGGTACGATTTGTTTGGTGCTCAGATTTTTTTTCTGAACGGCCTGTCACACTGTTGGGGGGATATCACATCTAGCATGCAAGACCAGAAGTGGCAAGATGGAGAGTAGCTGAATAAAAGCAACTGTGACAAGATGATAGTTTCCTTTGCTTTACATCAGGTCCCAGACATATGGCTTTTTGAAATGCAAATTGCTTTCATCTAGGTTGTTTGCTGCCTTCCCCTCTCACTGCTGCAATCACATTTCTCTTGAACACCAGCACAGTGGTCAAACTGAGATAGGTGCCGGTTGCCCTCACACACAGCTCCTTTTGGGGCCACTGAAAGCTGTGCAATAGTTGGTGTGGTGACCGCAGCAGCTGATGTGTCATCTTACAAGCTCATGTCTCCGTGAGCTCTCAGGGGCAGCAAGCCGTCTAGTGTGTGTTCCTCAATTTCACGGCCTCTTAGCGTTATATGAGCCACACAGAACTGCAGAAAGCCTCTAATCGTCCCTGAGAGGGACACTCCACAGATAGATTTGTCTCTGAACCTTCCACCGCCCCTGTACAGTCAGATTGCTTGATCTGAAGTCAAAGCTGTAAACCTTTCATGGTTGATGCTTTTAAAGTTTTAAAGCACCACTCTAGACTAGCAAAGAAAACATGGCGACACTTCAGTATAGGGACAAACTAACTAGTTGCTTATTAGCAGTGCTTATTATTAACATATTGGCTGTTTATTAGCAATATAAAGCACATATCATATTTTGCATTGCCATAATCTACATCCTTAATAACTGGGTCATTTTATTTATTTTATTTTATTATGGCAGTGCAGAAGATTAATTTATTTTAACAGTTTTAATTGTCATTTGCTGCAAAGGCCATATGTTTAGGTTTTCATTGTGTTTTTTTTTTTTTTTCATATTTTAATTAACATTTTTATCAGCTTTTGTTAACAATATTAAGATCTGTTTATAGGTTGCATTAAAATCTGCTTGTTAAATAGCTATTTGTTGACCAGATTTTCTATTGCTGATTAATTCATGCAAATCAGGACTTCATGATAATATTATGATTATTTCACAAATCACAATTATTATTTTGAATGAATAGAATCTTCATAAAATGCTTTGTGTATTTCATTGTGTAAAACTTCATTGCTAGTGAACTCTGACCTTTTGTATAACGAAAAAGACATGTGGAGGGAAGATTGATATTTCACAAGGTCACCCTTTCCTGAATTCAAAGTAGATGTTTTATTTTGAATTTGTAAAGTTCATTAATGTGTTAAATTAATAAATAAATAAATGCATACAGTACATACATACTAGAACATGACATCTCTAAAGTGTTTGTTGTGATGTCCCGAAAAATTTGTATTCTAAGAGTCTAATTTGCCTGAGCAGTTAATTCAAATTATTCCATTGCACTACTTCTTGAATCTCCTCTTTTTCTCCCCAAATCCTCAATCTTGTCTCTGCCTGTCTGTTTCCATAGAGGTGCTTTACCTCGCGTTTTCTATTCCTTGTCATCATCCACTGTGTGAAGAAAAGACAACATACAAGATATTTTATGATATATTTTATGTCAAAATGACAGAAAGTCATTGATTATGAATTATGCATCACTATTTAAACAATTCTCAAAGTGAAAAAAGATCAATGCAGCCACATTAATGTCAATATTGTTTCTGTTGTTTTGCATTAAAACCCATTTTCTTCCGTTTTTCTTGTCTTGTTACAACAAATAAATTGTAAAAAACTGTTGTCATGGTCACCATCATGACTAGTTTAAGTGAACTTTTTCACATAAAATCATATAATGCCTATACTAATTTAACTGATACTATCAATTTTAACATTTAGACAAAAAAAACCTTATAATTTAAGTAAACTTAAAACAATTTTTACATAAACCCATTATAATAATTGCCCTGCAGCAGAAACATGCAGCAATTGAAGTTATTAGACACATTTTAAATTAAATATAGATGAATCCTTAAAGCTATAAATTTTCTTTTCCCCTATTTTTTCTTTGTCCTTTGATTAATAGACATCACAGCAGCTGGTTATAGGTTATTTTGGCTGTTATTTCTTTAGCAGCTGCTGCTGCTGAAGTGGTTCAGACACAAAATCATATTTACTCTCAACTCTTTTTTACCTTTTCTGATCCACTTCAGATCATAAAGTCTTTATTAATGATCTGACGAGTTAAATCGAGTGTGTTTAGATGAGTGAGACAGCGCTGGGCTGCTCCATGACAGTTTTGAAAACCATTTCAGATACCCGTTCTGGTAACACTTTATAATAACGTTCAGTTGTAAGGCATTTATAAGTGATTAGTTAATGATGAACTAATCATTTACAAA